>OV050032.1:54358940-54518940 GCA_920105625.2 Clusia tigrina
TTTTCTTGGGTTTCTGGTGGGCAATGGCATCTGCGGCCGCTCGCCACACTGAAACTCAATGAATCTGTGGTCAGAGCACGAGTCTTCGGCGAGGACCCTCCAGTTGTAGATCGACCACCCCAGTCTTGGATTTGACAGGGTGACGTCAATTACCTCCTGCCTTCTCGTAGTCACAAAAGTAGGCTGCCTGCCTACATTGTGGATGTTCAGGCTAGAGGAGGCAATATACTCGAACAGTCGAGAGCCCCGCTCATTGCACTTGCTGCTGCCCCAGATCGTATGCTGGGCATTAGCATCGCAGCAAAGAACCAGACTAAGACTGCGCTGCTCACAGAACCCTACGAGAGTAGCGACCTTCCCAGGTGGTGGCGCCTCCAAAGCATCGTAAGGAAAGTAAGCAGATGCAATCACAAACCTCGACCATCCGTGCATACTCTTAAAACTAATCTCTGCCGCAACCAGATCCTGACAACAGAATGCGTCAAGGCAGGTCGCTGCGAGATGGGATGATATTATAAGACCGGCTCTAGGTCTAATCGAGTTTCTGTCGTATAATATCGTGGCCCCTTTCAACAAGCCAAGGCCACAGAGGCGACCCCTAAAGACCCAGGGCTCTTGTACTGTTGTTATGTGGGGTGATGTGTGCAGCTGGGTGAGTCGTCTACTTAAGAGTACAGTAGCGGCTTTAGAATGCTGCAAGTTGATCTGCGTTACCGTCAAAGGACAATAGCTACGAGAATCGTCCGAGCCATTCACCTGGGAAAGACATGAAAGGTTACAGTCCCAAAGAAGAGACTCAGACGGCTCCGGTACCGAGAAACCATGACATCAACACTGGCCTCATCCACTCGCACCACAAGACTAGCACCTTCTTTGTCATCCCGGTTGCTACCCCTGGTGTGCGAAAGAACTCTCCAAAGCCTCGTGTTGATGCCAGGGTTCTGAGCACGCAGACAAGAAAGGACATCTGTGGTCGTCAGATCGGGATCCGGAATCCAGCAGATGGCCTTCCTGAGGGACACGCCTGCTTCGCTATAGACCGCGAAGCGAGTGGTCCCCATGGGGGGCATGTCATTGACTACACCCCTGAGCCAATCAAAGCTGGCCTGAGACGCGCACGACACCTGTAGAGTGCCGTCCTTTGTCTCATAGCTCTTCGCATTAGCTTCAGGACCGGAGGCAATGACGCAACGCATCAGATGACCTTTGCAGTGTTTTATTTCTGCATCAGTTAGCTGATGGTCGGGCCCCAGCTTCCCAATCACCTCCATTGGTTGCGGGCCGTTAGCCTTCTCGCTGTACGATGGCTTGGCTGCACCTTTGGAAGTGCTTGGGCGAAAGTCCAGCTCACCACCCGCCACTGGCAGAGATTTCGCCGGGCAGATGGTTTTGCTGGATACGAGGGGCTGGGCAAGCTGCAGCTTATTGGCAAAATTCTTCCCCGCCACATTAGCCGCCACCGAGGTTTCGCTCGTACCCTTTGGGGTCGTGGCGCCACCAGCAGTAACAGCTGCAGGGCAGGTGGGTATGCTGTTTTCAGCAACAATCTTCCGCCGCTTACCTCGCGAGCGAGGTTTCGGAGCGGTCAATCCCTCCGCAGGCTCGGTGGCTTCCGTGGGTGTCACTTCCGCCGACCTGGGGCTTTTGGAGGGAGTCGACACAGAAGGGCCGGCAAAGCTACGTGAGGCTTTCTCCTGCACGAGCCTAGCAAGCCGCTTCTTTCTCTGTCTCCTCGTTGAGTTCGCGTTGCCCCAGAACCACTGGTCGGTCGTTCCGCCACTGTGGTGACTTCCCGACGCAGGCCCTCTGGATCCAGTGTACGTTCCTCCGTCTCTGAAGAAGAAGAGATTGCGGTAACAACCCCCGTCTCCTCCAGGATGCGCTCTCGCTGATAAAGGCGAGAGACTTTAGCGATGGTTGGGGCCTCCAGAATCCGTGCCCCTGCCGCCGAAGCGGGTGGATTTCCACATGCGTGGGTTCCACCTGGAGTAATTAACCTATTGTTGTCCATCGCCAGACAGTGGTTTTTGTTCGGGACTCCTCCCTAGCCAGTTTAGTCCGCGGATGGTACCCATTCTCTATACCATCATTGTGATAGACAGACAGCCATAACTCCCGCCCCTCCTAAGAGGTTCAGAAGTAATGTCATTTGCCTACCAAGGGTCCCCCTATCCGCCACCTGGGGACGCGTCCGATGGGATGTCAGGCAAATCCAGCACGGACTAAGTGGGGTAGTAAGAGAGGTAAAATTAAACTAAGTTTAGCCTTAACAAAATACATACATGGCTAGAACTAGAGAATAAATTAGAAAATTAGTAACATTACTAAAAATAACAACTATAAACTCAATTAATTTACAATAACTCAAATAATTAAAGAAAAGAGAAGAGAAGTGATAAAGGCAAAAGAAAAAGCAGACAATCAGCTCCAGAGGACACTAACACTGACCGGAGAAATGCCCAGTGACTAAGCGCTTAAAGCCGCTTCCCCAAGGAGCGACCTGAATAGACCTTGGTAATGAATTCCATAATCTGATGGTGCCAATGAAAAAGAATCGAGTAGAGTTGCGATAGTGAAACTCAGGAATAATCAAGTATTGACATCTAGCAGATGGACTGAATTGCAGTTTCTCGTAGAAATACCTGGAAGACTTAGAGTTGATCAACTTCTACAAAAAGACACAGTTACGAGCATTCAAGTAAGCATCAAGGCTGCAGCCAAGAATACATTTGTTCAAAGCTGATAAACTATGAAATCCGCGCAAGCCATACACATACGTACCGCGTAGCATAATTGAACGCAATTTCCAATTCATGTTGCGGCAAATTATCCAGTCTACTTTATACAAACTCAGCGTATGTAATTATAGGGAGAATGAGCTGCACAACTAGCCGACGCACAGTGTAAGATTTTGCCAATCTAGGGGGACTTAATGAAAGAAAGCCTCAAAATCAATGATTTTTGGGTACATGTTAGGAAAACACCCCACTGTTACGAAAATAAACACAAAACAGAATGAAAATAATATCATCAGCAAGTTAACGGTTCTCAAACTGGTCTTATTGAAATGCACGCAAAAACAAATTTGGCAACTTGCATCAATTACAAAATTGAAGCGATTAAAGTTAAATCTTGCGAGTTTTTTTTCGTAAACCTCTATTGTTTAATTATAAGATTTGCAATAAAGTGTTTTCATATTTGCACTGGAATATTTTATTTTATTTACTTCGTCATAAGCAAAAAAGTGGGAATATTTTAAAAAATCTTGCTTTTCCGTAGACTCTAACTTACAAATTCTATCAGATTCCACGTTGACACCACAATAGGGGATAAGTGGATAGATTGCCAGTACTGATTCGAAGAACCTTGCTAAAAGCATAAGAAGCATAATTTTTTGCAATGGGTGAAATATCACGCGAGGCACTCTTGCAAAGTTTCAATTAGTTTTAAATTACGTTTTAACAATTTTTGGAAGAGATGTGGATTATGAAAAGTTAAAAACACGTATGAGAAAGCTATGCTACCATTTTGAAGTGAAGTGGATTAAATCTCGACGAAGTTAACCTAGATTTATGCATGATAATTCAGATTGGCCAAAAGTAAAAATTAATGCTCCAGAATTCATTATTGATAAAAAAAAAAAAATTGCAATTATGGAAGAGAAGAAAAACAATTTTCATAATGTTCTCTGAAAACAAAATAACGAAAGTGTAAAAAACTTATGAGTAATGTATCTGGCGATCATTTGATTATGGCAACTGAACTGAAAGTTCAACCTTGCGGAAAAAGGGATTCGGCGGATCTTGTCAAGGAATTAGGAAATGCTTCCTCATCAAGAGGTACATCTATAAAAAGAGCCAGAATAATATACGAGTATGATGTGGAAACAAAGGTTCTTTCAGCTATTCAAGCACTTGCCATGATAATAGACGCAAATTTACCCAAGCACCAATACCTCGTACTACAGCAGCACACCAAAAATCTCAGTCCTAAATATATCCCTGATATGACTTTGTAAAGCACACAAAAATTGTATGGTATTCGAACAATATTAATGTGACTAAAACATATGCTGAAATTCTCGAGGTATAATGAAAAAAAAGACTTTTTTAGCCCTAAAACTATACAAAAGGGGAATTTGTATGGAAGGTGGGAGTAGTGTTTGTCCAGTGTTGTTCATCTTAGAACTTAACCTTCGCATTGAAAATAAACGCTTACATACCAAAGTTGAAATGGTATATTTTAAACTACGGCTGCAATTGTATTAAGTCCCCCTAGATTGGCAAAATCTTACACTGTGCGACGTCGAGTGTCAACGAGAGTGAAATCTGCAGCCATTCTTATATACCGGAGAGTAAGTATAACATATTTTTCTGACTACATTGTTAGCATGGTCACCACAAGTTAAACTAGAATTGACAGTAAACCCCAAGCTGGAAACCTTAGAAGCGAACACCAACTTATTAATGAACATGGAGAAGAGGGCCAAGAACAGACCCCTGCGGTACGCCAACATCAAATATCTTGAATCGGAGAAACTTTTACTGACTTTAACTCTCTGCATTCGACCACCAAGGTAGCAGCGCATAAGGCCCATACCACAGTCACTAAAACCAAAGTATGCTCCCAGCTTATCATACAGTAGAGAGTGATTAACAATATCAAAAGCCTTAGAGAAGTCAAGAAAACACAACATTGGGAAAAATTCCTTATCATACTCAATTCGGACATCTCCAAAACCTTGAGCATAGCAGTGGAGCAGCTATGTCCAACTCTAAATCCAGTCTGAAGAGGATATAAGAGATTGTTAACATCTAAGTACTTGGTAATTTGGTTTGCCATTACAGCTTCATACCTTTGACATACATGGAAAACTGCTAATTGGCCGAAACTCACTAGGATCAGATGCATTGGATTTTTTTAGCAACAGGAATAATTGTTGCAAACTTCCACAGACTTCGGAATCAGCTACTAGGAAAGTAATGATTGATAATATGGGTAATTGTACTGGAGACATAAGGCAATATAAGAATAACAAACCGAATAGGTATTCAATACTTACAACATCGTCTAAATGTACAGTATTAAATTGAAAGGAATGAGGAAGATTAGTGGAATGAATTTAGTTGCATTTTTGACATTAGTCTTATGAATGACATGGCTGGAAAAGTATTCATTGAGGATATTTGGGTCAAAGCGAACAAACAGATGCACCTTTATTACACACTTTTTGCATTCTCAAATTATTCCATAATAAACTCGCAGGTAGCGACAAATTTAGTTTAGACCAATAATAATACCTCTTATCCTCTCTTACATCCGCATTACGCGCTATCTTGAATACATACCAGTTATGACTACTACAGTTCTTCTTCCATTTGTTAATACTTTTTAATAGCGCTTTTTACATGACTCGTAAGAGCAAGAATTATGTTTAACACAAATGGAAAAGGTGCATGCTCTTGAAACTATGACTGTTAAACAACAGAAAAGAAGATATGGTCAGCTTTGAACGAAATTTGACGAATAGCAACACAGTACGACAAATAGTAATACGTCCGAAACAATAAAGAGATCAAGTAAACTGGGATTAATATTATTCCCAAAACGAGGAGGAATATCAGTGTTGACAACTGAAAGACCAGGGATGCAATAGAATCCTGCAAAATTCTAGCAGTACTGTCATTAATAAGAAGATTAGCATTGAAGTCACGACATACTACATAATAATCATAATCTATTAGCTTGGTAGACAATTCAGTGAAGAATGGCTCGAGACTTCTAGATTTGTTAGGATTATATACACACAAAATCATAATTCTAGTATTATTGTTTTATACATTAATACATATAAATTCAATATTAGATCCGCTGGATCTTTTTACAAGCTTGCAGTCAAAATGGTCTCTACAGTAAATAGCAACACCTACACCTTTTTTTTTACCAACTTTGCCATTTCTAAGCAACTAAGCAAAGAGTCGCCATTCCATCAATGAACCACGTCTCAGATACACAAATCAAGTCCAATGGCGAATGGCCAACGTTCCTAGTGGACATATCACAAAAAGCAATGCACAACGTTCGTATGAGCATCGAATGGAACATACATACGACAACATAACGGCCCTATCGCGCCACTTTTCATTTTTTCTCTTTTTACTTGGTAGCAATCTCTATATATGTACATCGTGACGCCAGTTTTGATTGAAGAAGCGATCAGTGAGAAAAAAACTTCCTTTAAAGTCTTTTTGGACAGATAATTGAGCTTAAAAAATTAAATTCTAAAATTAAATAAACTGATTTCATATATTCTCTTAAAAAGTTGTTTCTCTCTCTCGCCGGCGTACTCGGGGTTTGTAAATCCAAATTTACAACGAACATTCAAAAACATATTTAATATAGTCAAGTTTCACAACATTAAGACTTCTCGCATCAAAATGAGCTGCACTAAGGCCAGAATGCTGCCGACACAGAATTTGGAACAATACTCTATGATTTCCATCAACACCAATAATAAAATACCTTCAGAGGCAGCAACAACAAGCACCAAAATGAAATGAGACAAAAACACAACCCGTTAATACCACCAAACTCCAAAAAAAGTAACCGAATACCTGCACAGAGCTAACATCACTAAAGTTAAAATGGAAATGGTGGGGAAAAAAGAAGTGAACTAGAAAATTTACGAAAGAAGTATTATATATAAGTATGTACGAGGTGTGATCAAAAAAGAACCGTTATTGTGTGATCAAAAAATAAAGTATTTATTTATTCATCAACAACTATCTTGTCCCCTTTAAAGTAATTCCCCTCAGATATAATACACTTATGCCAGCATTCTTTGCAATCCTCGAAACACTTCTGAAACGCTTTTTTTGGTATCGCCTACAGCTCCTGTTTCGATTTTTATTTTATCTCCTCAATCGTAGCAAAACGCTTTCCTTTCATCGGTGTCTTCAGTTTTGGAAAGAGGAAAAAGTCAGCGGGGGCCAAGTCCGGTGAATACGGTGGTTGAGGCATGATAACGGTTTTGTTTTTGGCCAAAAACGGCTCTTGAGCGATGTCCATGCGACGTTCTTTTTGCTCAAAATTTTGCAATTTTGGAACAATCTTCGCTGCCGCACGTTTCATGCCTAAAACATCCGTAAAAATTGCTTGGCATGAGTCGAACGATATGCCAACATCATCAGCAACCTCTCTGATAGTGATTCGACGATTATCCAAAATCATTTTCTTCACTGCGTCAATGTTTTCATCGGTTGTTGACGTGCTCGGGCGACCAGGACGAGCATCGTCATTGACATCTTCTCGGCCTTCCTTAAACCGGTTATACCACAATTGAACTTGTGTTCTGCTCATAGTAGACTCGCCAAAGGCCACAGTCAACATTTCAAATGTCCTTGCGCATTTAATTTAATTTTTTACACAAAACTGAATACAGTTTCTTTGATCCATTTTTTTCGAATAGTACAAAATCGAAGAGCACACCAAAACACGACTAACCTTTTTATCTGTCAAAAACAAACTGACAATCCAAAATGGTTGGTATTGCCAATATATATAACAGACATGTGTACCAACATAAAAAAAAAAAATGCGAACTTCGAACATACGTAACTCACGAAAAGATTAAAATAACGGTTATCTTTTGATCACACCTCGTATATGTAGACGCAAAATTACAAGTAATAAATATATTTATGTAATAAGAAAGAGAGAAAAAACGTTTAATAACTATAAAAATAAGCAAATGTTGTAAGTTAGCGCAAAGAGTATTTACGTATAGAGTTTCCGTCGCTCTCTTTGGCAAAAGAGGGGAATCGAATTGTATGGAAATCGCCGTGGAACCGTTAACAGATGTTAAACATAAAATTTTTCTGCTAAAAAGGATTCATTACAGATTCATAGTAAATTTAATATGAGTTTAGGAAGGAATGGTGTTTATTGTGATGGTATGAAAATTAAAAAATCCAGATTTAATAGTCTTATTATCTATTAATTAACAGTATATTGATAGCATTAAAATGAAAACACTTTAAATTAATAAGACAATAATATCAAATCTAAACAATACTCTTTGTTCGTGGCCATCGCTGTGGAGTCGCTGAAAAAATGTTAAACTTAGCATTTCCACTGCTAAAACGATTCATTATAAACGCATATTCATAGTAAATTTAATTGGAAATTTCTAAGAATTTCATTTCAAACAAAAATTTGTAAAAATTATAAAAAATTTTATATTCATAATATGTTATTCCGCACAAACATTTAATACAATTTACAATACATTTTAAAACGAGTACAGAAGTCTGAAGTCGGGTTAGACCGACTTCGAAATACCCTTTACCTTTTCTTGTGCGTGCGAGTTCAACAATGGGGATGTTTTCTTCATAAATCATCATTAGGAGCATACTAACGGTAATTTTTGGTAGGGTACCTTGAAATGATTATATCGACCCCATTTCCTGTGTATGTATCAATATAACAACTAATATAAAATTTAGTGCAAACATTTTGCATAGGTAGTAACTTATAATAATATGTCCATACTGGCTGTACAAAATAACACGCCAATTTTTTGTGTGCTGTTTAATGTTAGTACCCGCAACATTCCTGTGAAATTTCGTTGATAAATCTTTAATAGGAACCTAGTAACGAGTTTTGCTTAATTGTGGGCGTGACAGTAATAATAATCTGCCCATATTTGGAATGCATGTTAGTACAGACCCATTGTATACAACTATCAATTTGCTTTCATATATCATTACTAGAAGCATAGATAGGGTAATTGTCTTTAAGTGGGGTCCCCAAAGTTCATTATATGGGAGGGAGGCGTATACTTCATCTGATCGACCCCGAATCTTGTATATAGCTTTGCAGGGTCCATATACGTAATAATATATAATTTCGTCCAAAAATATTGTATAGGTCGAAAGTTATAATAATATGACAATAGTGGGCGTGGCTGTAGAAATAACACGCCCATTTTTTGTGTGGTGTTTAATGTTACTACCCGCAACCTTCCTGTAAAATTTCATTGAAAAATCTTAAATAGGAACCTATTAATGATTTTTGGTTAATTGTGGGCGTGGCAGTAGTAATAATATGCCCATATTTGGAATGCATGCTAGTACAGACCCAGTGTACACATATACCAATTTGTTTTCATATATCATCGCTAGAAGCATAGATAGGTTAATTGTCTTTAAGTGGGGTCCCCAAAGTTCATTATATGGGAGAGAGGCGTATCCTTCATCTGATCGACCCCGAATCTTGTATATGGCTTTGCAGGGTCCATATACGTACTAATATATAATTTCGTCCAAAAATATTGTATAGGTCGTAAGTTATAATATTATGTGAATAGTGGGCGTGGCTGTAAAAATAACACTCCCATTTTTGTGTGGTGTTTAATGTTAGTACCCGCAACCTTCCTGTGAAATTTCGTTGATAAATCTTTAATAGGAACACAGTAATGATTTTTGGCTAATTGTGGGCGTGGCAGTTCTATTATGATCTCCATATTCTGCACACACACTATTATGGACCCCATGTATATTTCTGCAAATTTTTATTCCGCTGGCATCAATATGAGCATAGGTAGGCTAATTTTAATTTTAGATCCGAAAGTTCCCTATATCAAAAGTGGGCGTGTCTTTTCTCTGATCAGCCCCATTTGTTGCAGATAGCTTTGTAATGTCCACATGTTCCTTCCCGTAAAATTTCGTCCGTAGATCTCTACCAGATCTTAAGTTATTAATATTTGTCAATAGTGGGCGTGGCAGTTAATATATACCGCCTATTTTTCTCACAGTGTTTAATGGGACCCACATCTCCATAACTGCCAAATAACGTCACGATTCCGTCAATCGCGGATCGCTCGGCGATCATTCATAACGATATCGAGGATTTTCTTGATATTTTCTTCAGTAACCACCTGTTTTGGCCTTCCTGTTGATGGTATTGTTGCAGTGCTTGTTCGGCCACGTTTAAATTCAGCAATCCAATATTTTACCATTTAATCTGACGGAGCAGACTCACCGTAATGTTTATCGAGCTTTTCTTTTGTCTCTTTCGCCGTTTTCCCTTTCAAATAATAGTGTTTAATCACTGCACGAAATTCGCTTTTTTCCACTTTTCAAGAAACACAAAAGTTGCTTACTTCAAACGACTACAACAAATAAAATAATCGATGAATTTGGTTGAAATTTTAACAGCTGAAGTTTGACAATCGCAATTTCTAAAAAAAAAAGTTTTTGTGTTTGTGCTGCCATCTAGCGCTAGGTAGCTTCAATATCAATCCGCCCTCGTATGTATCAATTTTTTTTTTAAATTTAACAGTAATTTTTATAAATAGTAATAAAAGTATTTTACTATTTTCCATAAATTAACCAGTATTATATCATTTTACTGGACCAAAACTAGTGCAGAATTATTTCATGTCTGATATAGAAGATGACTGGAAATGGTGGAGTATTATGAAATTCAATCTTGTCAAATCATATACATATATACATACATATGTATATATTTGTGTTTTCATCATTTTTGCAGGTAGCGAATTGTGCCATAAGAAGCAAGAAATTAAAATAAACCGCTTTCATGTCTCGATTGGAGTTTTTGTTTTATGATGTGTGGCTTCTTTAAATATAAAGTGGAGCAGAATTCAATTTGTCGTGAAATTATGGATATTTAAATATTTTCAGAATAGACAAATATCAGCACAGTTTATTCTTTCGATTTTATATTTCATATGTTCGCTTTAGCAGCATGTGATCAAACATTTTTTGAGTCTATCCGAAGAAAGAATTATTATGCACAAAAGACCAATTTTGCTAAAATTAGTGATCATGTATGTATGGACACTAGTTTTCAGAATTTTCATAGCATATGATTTTATGTTGAAAGTAAATTTTATAGACTTCAATTTCTATATATTATTATATAATTGATTTACAAAGTTTTGTATATAAACCCGTATATAATGCAATAACCTATATATAAAGAGTTATTTCCTAAGGAAAAATGTAGTTCAACCATGATTGTACGCATAACAAACCCCTTCATAATCGAAAATCATAATAATCAGAAATATATAAAACGAGTACAGAAGTCTGAAGTCGGATTAGACCGATTTCGAAATACCCTTTACCTTTCCTTGTGCATGCGAGGTCAACAATTGGAATGTGTTCTTCATAAAGCATATCTACGGTAATTTTGCTTAGTGTTTAGTAGACCAAACATTTCCATAACTGCCAAATTGCGTCACTATTCCATTAATTGGACCGAAGTTATAGTCATTTTAAAAAAGGTGAAAAAAGTTCCTTATATTGGAGGTAGGCGTGGTCTTTGTCCAAATCGGCCCATATAGCAATCTGGTTCTGTATCTTTGTGCAGGCTACACTTTTGCACAATTTCATTAAGATAGCTCTAACGGTGTAGAAAAAAAGTGGCCACAGACGGACAGACGGACGGACAAAATAAAAATTGCTTAGAAAGTGATTCTCATCATGTCTGTATATATATGTCCATACCTACCACGCCTCCTTCTTGAAATTGCAACCCCTCTCAAAAGCGCAGAAAGAGTATAACTCTTTTTGCCTTTTTTAAAGGCATTTTATAAATTTTATAATTGTAAATATATTATTTTCAAATGTTTTGTCATGATATAATAGGCAAATATATTAATATAATTAAATTAGTATAGGTAAATAGCTTATTGCGACGGACACGACCAAACAAGGAAAACACTAAAATTAATACCCCTATTACAATTTATAAATCAACTTTTAGACAACTGAACTAATTTTACATAAGGTTTATATTCAGTTGTTTTTTGGCAAATGCTGCCAAATATGTCTATAGGAAATTTGGCAACCACCTGATTGAAATAGAAATACATTTGTTAATAAAATACTGTTATTTACACAAACCAAAAATCCTTGTACATATTATAGTATAAATTTTAATAATAATAAACTTGCAGTTATGCTTGGCATGAGGGAGAAACTAGTAATCATAATACGATCGATCTGTCCTATAGTAAATTGTTATCCATTTTGTCGTTTCAAAAGTAAAATTAAAAAAGTACTTGCAATTCAGATTTGGATAAAATTCTATAATTAATATATTGCTTGTACGTTGTCATTAAGTATATTATAAAACATCATTTAAAACATCGCCACACGCCTGTCTGCAAGACTCGATACTCTTGAAGTATTTTTCAATGACACATTTCGGATGGCGATGACTTCAAGGACGTTAGTCCTTAAATGTCCAATGAGAGGTTTGTCCACATAAAGACGACGCTTACCCACACAAAAAGTCCAACAGCTTGAAATCCTGAAGACCAAATCTTGAAATGACACGTCCTGGGAACTTCTCTTGCAGTAGAACAAAAATGGGTCGTGCTGTGGGGCATGTGGCACTCTCTTGTTGAAACCACATATTGTTCAGATCTCAGATATCTTCAAATTGAGGTAAAAAAAATCAATTTTTCGGCATACTCCTTGGAAAGGGAACCCCATATTTTTGTATTGTTAGGCAGAGCAGCTTCAAATGGTATACATGATTTCCTGCAAGTTTGGTTTACATAATGGTCCGTACATTTTGTATGGGGTTGGCATCTAAAGATTGTGATGGTCTATCCATTTTGATCCTTCCGCTCGCCGCAGACACGACTCCGATGCTTTTGGTCATTGTCTTTTTGTACCCAATTTTCAATTTTGGCTCCAAGCTTCTTCTTGGCTGATTTCAGAATGCCACGCATGTATAATTTCACCATAAATTCTGCATTCAACTTTTGTGTGTAGAGGAGCAATGTCCCAAGGCCCAGATATTAACCTTTACAGGATGTTTGATGGTGCGTTGTATAAATTGTTTATTGCTGGTAAACCAATCACGGTTCACCGTGCCCAAAATTGTTACATCTCTTTCTGCACATTATTATGGTGAATCGGCATAGGAAAACATGTGACCCTTTCATTTTAAGTATAGGATGTGCTTAGCAGATTTATGTTCTACAAGGAACATTTTTGTGGAACATTTTAAACCGTTAAATTCCTGTTTATAACGGGTTAGCACCCTAGTACCACCAAGCCAAAAAATAACTAAAATTGCATAGATGCAAAACAAAAAAAAAATAAGAAGTCTTCTGGCTCGGTACCAGAGAACCTGTTCATTCTTGACAAGATTGACAAGAACGAAAGGGAGGGTAAAGCGGACGAACGCGATGCCGAAGACAAAATAAAATATACGGCAGTGGTCTGCGAGTTTGAGACGACCGGGACACTAAAGAAACAACAGCCATTACCACAACCGGCCTGCGCGGCAAAACGAAATCGACCGCAAGAAGTGATCGATACCGCGCAAAAAAAGAGAACGGTATGTCTATAAGCGGGAGGAGGGCTCTTCCACAAGTACTGCGGCAGCCGCGAGGATGGCTTACAGTGAGGTGACTAGGAACCACCTCCAAGTTGCCCTTGTGGATGCAAGTAGCAATAGTGGAATACGGGTGCTGGCCGAGTGGGGCTCCATAGAGGGACGACTGTCTGAGATGGTCGTTAAGCACCTCTTCTAATAATATTATATCCCTTGTATGGGTTCAGAGACACAAATATATTGAAGGCAACGAGAGGGCTGATGAGCTGGCACGAAGGGGCTCATCGGAAACCGATCAAGGGCTAACTGTTGTTAAGGGAAATATTTGTAATCACTTCCTCCGGAAGGCTCCGAAAAAACACTGCGATATGTGTCACTTCGAGAATGATGGCCTGATTACAGTGCAAAAAGAACTAGATCTTCTCAATAAACCAAGACACAAAATTAGCAACCTTAAAGATGTCTGCACGGGTCATTGGACTATCGGCACATACGCTGAAATTGGCATTCCGTTCAATGCTCATTGCAGGAGCTATAAAGATCCATAGGAGAAAGAAACAGTCGTACACTTTCTTTGTGATTGGCCAGCCTTCGCTCGCTTGAGACTCAAATATCTCGGAAGTCTTTTTATGGAGAGTCTAGGGCATTGCTCTAGTTTAAAACTTTCAGACCTATCCGAATTTGTGAAAAATTCTGGATGGTTGTAAATATGCAAAAGTATATTACCATTTTCTTTGGGCTCGCGATGATATGCCAACAAAATGGCATTATTGCTAATTGAGGCGACCCGAGGTCGTCAGCCATTTTACCTACCTACCTAGTACCACCAGCCTTGCTCCCAGTGCCACATTCTGATGAACTCCCAGTACCTGTGCTACACATTCGAAATCCTAGTCAACATCTTGATGCTACTGCATGCGCTGAAAGAGAAACTGTGATTACACAAGTGCATTGGCACGGAAGCTGAGTCTGTTTAAAAACAAAACAGAAATATTAGCTGCAGACTTCATCAGCGTTGGTGAGGGATTTCTTTAACCAACAGGACACTTTGACTGATGGTGGCGCAGTCACTGTTATCGCCAACCCGCAAAATGCTGAAGGTTATACAAATTAACCTTCAGCATTTAAAAACTGCCGCGGCAGCCCTTATCCTCCACCTGGCTCAGAAAAGAGGGGACCTTGTACTAGTCCAAGAACACTGGATCCATAAGGACGAGATTCGCGGACTAGATATCAAAGGATATCGTACGATATTCGTAAAGGGTCAAGGTAAACCTAAATCATGTATAATCATTAAGAATAGTATTAATGCCATTTTTCGCCCTAGGTACAGGGATAGGGACAGCGTACCCATGGCTATTGAAATCAAAACCATGGCTATCTGACTTGTCTCCTGGTACATGGCGTACGACCACGGCGACACACCACCACAGGACTCAATCAAGCATCTGGTTAAGGATGCGGCACTTAAGGGGATTCCTGTAATAATAGGAACGAATGCAAACTCCCATCATGAAATGGGGGGCAGCTCTGATACCAACAGGCGGGGTGAGTCTCTTTTTGATTTCATACTCGTAAATAATCTCCTAATTGCTAATCGGGGGATGAACCTACCTTTCTGACTTCCAACAGGCAGGAAGTTCTCGACATCACCCTAATTGGTGAAAAATTATCGTCCCTCATAACTAACTGATCCGTCTCTAAGGAATGTTTCTTTTCGGATCATAGGAACGTAACTTTCAAAATTGATATAGTGGTCGCTGGAACTAGGTCAGCCGAATCAATCAATAGAAAGCGCACAAACTGGTCCTTATTCCAGTCCACCAACAACAACAATCTGAGCTCAAGTACGCCATTAGGAGAGCGAAAAGAGCATCGTGGAGGAACTTGTGTGAACACGCCGGATCCTCAATTCTCCGCACAAAACACTAGACTGCATTCAAAGACCCGATGGTCACTGGACAAGCTCATGTACCGAAACGCTTAAAGTCCTGTTGGACACTCATTTTCCAGGTAGCGTAGATTTTGCTGATCAAGCATATCACCAGTTCAATCGGACGATCCCTGGTAGTTTCTGCGTAATCGACACACAACTTATGTGGGCCATACACAGATTTGACCCCTTAAGTCCCGCGGTCCGGATGGTATCATCCCGGCGGACATACAAAAGGGAGCCTTTTTAATTCTGTCATGGCTAATGCGCATCTACAACGCCTGCCTCAGATTGATATACATTTCTATTGGCTGGAGGGAGTCACGAGTAGTCTTCAGAGAAGGGTCTACTTCGGATAGCAGTGTGCCTGCTTTAGCAAGTTCATCTGCCTCGCAGTTTCCTTCGATGTCCCTTTGACCAGGTACCCAGACTAGGTGGACTGTAGAATGCGTAGAATCTATTTTAGAGCTGACTGGTACAAGTGTTGAGAACTTGCTGACGCCCGCAAGAGATCCAATGGCAGCTTGGCTGAGAGAGAAGAATTTGATTTTGACACCAGAAACCTCATTACTTAGAGCCCAATTCACTGCGTGGTAAATTGCCATGACTTCTGCCTGAAAGACACTGCAATGGCCAGGGAGTCTGAGCGAGATGCTAAGATCCAACTTGTTGGAGAAGATCCCGCTACCGACCCTGTCCCCAAACCTAAAGCCGTCTGCGTAGATATTCAGAGTGTCATCGGAGATCACTCTGTTTCCGATCCAGTCGTCTCTGGTTGGGATAATAAGGTCGACCGTTTAAGGTTGGAATTCGGACAGACATAGTCAACCTGGGGGTAGGCAAGTCCTGATTGAGGATACTGGCGTATCCCAGGTCTGTCCTCACCCATCGATTAAGTGCGTTGGGTCTGGTAGCAACCATTTTGGCCTCATGTTTTACCAGAAGGTTTGAGGGTAGCCAGCATAGAATTGCAAAGAGCGCCCTCGTAGGTGTGGAGCGTAGAGCTCAAGTGATCACCAGAGCTGCACTCCTTCTAACTTTGTCAATTGGATTCAGGTTACAAGCCTTCATAGCGATGTCGTCTGCATAAGTTATTACGTTGTAGCCGCGCTCTTACCGTCTTTTGAGAACAGTGTTAACTGCTAAATTCCAGAGGAGGGGAGGCAAAAGTGAAGTGTGCCTCTGCTCATTGCCCTTTGGCAGTGAGCATTGACAATACTGGAGGCAATAATCCTTGCTATGACCAAATGCTCCGTGAATTTGACAAGACTGACGTCTAGATTCAGAAATAGAGCTGTAACTATGGAATTGGGGCACATATTATTAAATGCGCCTTCAATGTCGAGAAAGACGGTAAGAGTGTATTCCTTGAAGGCAAGGGATTTATCTGCCTGAAAAATGAGCACGTGAAGCGCTGTTTCCACCGACTTGCCCTTGGTGTCGGCATGTTGGAATTTGGAGAGAAGTCTTGGATTGCTAGAAGTCCTGATATGGAGATCCAGGACCCTTTCCAACGTCTTCAAAAGAAACGAGGACAGGGTGATTGGTCTGTAGTAATTTGGTTTAGAATGGGATGCCGTCCCAGCTTTCGGAATGAAGACTACTCGTGACTCCCTCCAGCCAATAGAAATGTATATCAATCTGAGGCAGGCGTTGTAGATGCGCATTAGCCATGACAGAATTAAAAAGGCTCCCTTTTGTATGTCCGCCGGGATGATACCATCCGGACCGCGGGACTTAAGGGGTCAAATCTGTGTATGGCCCACATAAGTTGTGTGTCGATTACGCAGAAACTACCAGGGATCGTCCGATTGAACTGGTGATATGCTTGATCAGCAAAATCTACGCTACCTGGAAAATGAGTGTCCAACAGGACTTTAAGCGTTTCGGTACATGAGCTTGTCCAGTGACCATCGGGTCTTTGAATGCAGTCTAGTGTTTTGTGCGGAGAATTGAGGATCCGGCGTGTTCACACAAGTTCCTCCACGATGCTCTTTTCGCTCTCCTAATGGCGTACTTGAGCTCAGATTGTTGTTGTTGGTGGACTGGAATAAGGACCAGTTTGTGCGCTTTCTATTGATTGATTCGGCTGACCTAGTTCCAGCGACCACTATATCAATTTTGAAAGTTACGTTCCTATGATCCGAAAAGAAACATTCCTTAGAGACGGATCAGTTAGTTATGAGGGACGATAATTTTTCACCAATTAGGGTGATGTCGAGAACTTCCTGCCTGTTGGAAGTCAGAAAGGTAGGTTCATCCCCCGATTAGCAATTAGGAGATTATTTACGAGTATGAAATCAAAAAGAGACTCACCCCGCCTGTTGGTATCAGAGCTGCCCCCCATTTCATGATGGGAGTTTGCATTCGTTCCTATTATTACAGGAATCCCCTTAAGTGCCGCATCCTTAACCAGATGCTTGATTGAGTCCTGTGGTGGTGTGTCGCCGTGGTCGTACGCCATGTACCAGGAGACAAGTCAGATAGCCATGGTTTTGATTTCAATAGCCATGGGTACGCTGTCCCTATCCCTGTACCTAGGGCGAAAAATGGCATTAATACTATTCTTAATGATTATACATGATTTAGGTTTACCTTGACCCTTTACGAATATCGTACGATATCCTTTGATATCTAGTCCGCGAATCTCGTCCTTATGGATCCAGTGTTCTTGGACTAGTACAAGGTCCCCTCTTTTCTGAGCCAGGTGGAGGATAAGGGCTGCCGCGGCAGTTTTTAAATGCTGAAGGTTAATTTGTATAACCTTCAGCATTTTGCGGGTTGGCGATAACAGTGACTGCGCCACCATCAGTCAAAGTGTCCTGTTGGTTAAAGAAATCCCTCACCAACGCTGATGAAGTCTGCAGCTAATATTTCTGTTTTGTTTTTAAACAGACTCAGCTTCCGTGCCAATGCACTTGTGTAATCACAGTTTCTCTTTCAGCGCATGCAGTAGCATCAAGATGTTGACTAGGATTTCGAATGTGTAGCACAGGTACTGGGAGTTCATCAGAATGTGGCACTGGGAGCAAGGCTGGTGGTACTAGGTAGGTAGGTAAAATGGCTGACGACCTCGGGTCGCCTCAATTAGCAATAATGCCATTTTGTTGGCATATCATCGCGAGCCCAAAGAAAATGGTAATATACTTTTGCATATTTACAACCATCCAGAATTTTTCACAAATTCGGATAGGTCTGAAAGTTTTAAACTAGAGCAATGCCCTAGACTCTCCATAAAAAGACTTCCGAGATATTTGAGTCTCAAGCGAGCGAAGGCTGGCCAATCACAAAGAAAGTGTACGACTGTTTCTTTCTCCTATGGATCTTTATAGCTCCTGCAATGAGCATTGAACGGAATGCCAATTTCAGCGTATGTGCCGATAGTCCAATGACCCGTGCAGACATCTTTAAGGTTGCTAATTTTGTGTCTTGGTTTATTGAGAAGATCTAGTTCTTTTTGCACTGTAATCAGGCCATCATTCTCGAAGTGACACATATCGCAGTGTTTTTTCGGAGCCTTCCGGAGGAAGTGATTACAAATATTTCCCTTAACAACAGTTAGCCCTTGATCGGTTTCCGATGAGCCCCTTCGTGCCAGCTCATCAGCCCTCTCGTTGCCTTCAATATATTTGTGTCTCTGAACCCATACAAGGGATATAATATTATTAGAAGAGGTGCTTAACGACCATCTCAGACAGTCGTCCCTCTATGGAGCCCCACTCGGCCAGCACCCGTATTCCACTATTGCTACTTGCATCCACAAGGGCAACTTGGAGGTGGTTCCTAGTCACCTCACTGTAAGCGATCCTCGCGGCTGCCGCAGTACTTGTGGAAGAGCCCTCCTCCCGCTTATAGACATACCGTTCTCTTTTTTTGCGCGGTATCGATCACTTCTTGCGGTCGATTTCGTTTTGCCGCGCAGGCCGGTTGTGGTAATGGCTGTTGTTTCTTTAGTGTCCCGGTCGTCTCAAACTCGCAGACCACTGCCGTATATTTTATTTTGTCTTCGGCATCGCGTTCGTCCGCTTTACCCTCCCTTTCGTTCTTGTCAATCTTGTCAAGAATGAACAGGTTCTCTGGTACCGAGCCAGAAGACTTCTTATTTTTTTTTTGTTTTGCAGCTATGCAATTTTAGTTATTTTTTGGCTTGGTGGTACTAGGGTGCTAACCCGTTATAAACAGGAATTTAACGGTTTAAAATGTTCCACAAAAATGTTCTTTGTAGAACATAAATCTGCTAAGCACATCCTATACTTAAAATGAAAGGGTCACATGTTTTCCTATGCCGATTCACCATAATAATGTGCAGAAAGAGATGTAACAATTTTGGGCACGGTGAACCGTGATTGGTTTACCAGCAATAAACAATTTATACAACGCACCATCAAACATCCTGTAAAGGTTAATATCTGGGCCTTGGGACATTGCTCCTCTACACACAAAAGTTGAATGCAGAATTTATGGTGAAATTATACATGCGTGGCATTCTGAAATCAGCCAAGAAGAAGCTTGGAGCCAAAATTGAAAATTGGGTACAAAAAGACAATGACCAAAAGCATCGGAGTCGTGTCTGCGGCGAGCGGAAGGATCAAAATGGATAGACCATCACAATCTTTAGATGCCAACCCCATACAAAATGTACGGACCATTATGTAAACCAAACTTGCAGGAAATCATGTATACCATTTGAAGCTGCTCTGCCTAACAATACAAAAATATGGGGTTCCCTTTCCAAGGAGTATGCCGAAAAATTGATTTTTTTTACCTCAATTTGAAGATATCTGAGATCTGAACAATATGTGGTTTCAACAAGAGAGTGCCACATGCCCCACAGCACGACCCATTTTTGTTCTACTGCAAGAGAAGTTCCCAGGACGTGTCATTTCAAGATTTGGTCTTCAGGATTTCAAGCTGTTGGACTTTTTGTGTGGGTAAGCGTCGTCTTTATGTGGACAAACCTCTCATTGGACATTTAAGGACTAACGTCCTTGAAGTCATCGCCATCCGAAATGTGTCATTGAAAAATACTTCAAGAGTATCGAGTCTTGCAGACAGGCGTGTGGCGATGTTTTAAATGATGTTTTATAATATACTTAATGACAACGTACAAGCAATATATTAATTATAGAATTTTATCCAAATCTGAATTGCAAGTACTTTTTTAATTTTACTTTTGAAACGACAAAATGGATAACAATTTACTATAGGACAGATCGATCGTATTATGATTACTAGTTTCTCCCTCATGCCAAGCATAACTGCAAGTTTATTATTATTAAAATTTATACTATAATATGTACAAGGATTTTTGGTTTGTGTAAATAACAGTATTTTATTAACAAATGTATTTCTATTTCAATCAGGTGGTTGCCAAATTTCCTATAGACATATTTGGCAGCATTTGCCAAAAAACAACTGAATATAAACCTTATGTAAAATTAGTTCAGTTGTCTAAAAGTTGATTTATAAATTGTAATAGGGGTATTAATTTTAGTGTTTTCCTTGTTTGGTCGTGTCCGTCGCAATAAGCTATTTGCCTATACTAATTTAATTATATTCATATATTTGCCTATTATATCATGACAAAACATTTGAAAATAATATATTTACAATTATGTGCATCTATTTTTAGGTATCACGGCGATATAAACACTTTGATTGGCTTCACGAGCGTCTTGTGGAAAAATTCTGCTTGATTCCTATTCCACCATTGCCGGACAAGCAAATATCAGGCAGATATGAGGAACAATTTGTTGAGCATAGACGTGTTCAACTGCAAGAATTTGTGGATTGGGTGTGCCGACATCCCGTTTTATCCAAATGCGAAGTTTGGTATCATTTCTTAACATGTACTGACGACAAGATTTGGAAATCTGGGAAAAGAAAAGCAGAACGCGATATTTATGTTGGAGTCACATATTGCTGGGCTATATCCCCGCCAGAAAAACAGCTTCTACAATCATATGTAGATACACAAATGGATAGTTGTTCCCAATTTATTCACGCAATGGATGCATCAGTGAAGAACCTGTTGGCAATCTCAAATGATACTGTAAAACGTTACCAAACCCAAAGTAAGAAGGAGTTCCAACGCATTGGTGATGGTTTGTCGGACTTGGCGAAAGCTTTAAACATTGATGAGCGCCGTGCTCCATCGAAATCAGGAGTTCCACTGTCAGAAAGTGTGGGCAAAATAGGTGGTATAATAATAGGTATTGGACAAATCTTTGGGGATCAACCTAAATTGGACTGGATACCGTTTTCAGATCGGTTGCATATATACAGGTTTGCAAAATATATCAACAGTTTTTGTTTCATTCAGTGGAGTTTTACAAAAACAGTTACTAAATACTTGTAGTATGTAGCGTGTGCTTAACATAAGCAAATTAAAAAAAACAATTTTTAATATGTACTTTTGTAGGGGAGTTCTTAATAGCCTTCCGGATATCTTATCAACCCACAAAGGTGCAATGCAAAAACGCAAGGAATGCGAACGGTTAGCAGCGGAGCAAAAAATGAATAATTCGCAAATGGCAGACGTAAATCGCCGAACAGACGTGATTTCTTACGCTGTCATGGCTGAAATGACGCACTTCAAAGAAGAAAGGGACACCCATCTAAAACAAACGCTCAAATCGTTCATTGAAGAGCAGATTAAATTTTATTCCAAAGTAGTTGAGAGATTACAAGAGGCCTACCGTCAGTTTGACTGAGTAAAAGCATTTTTCAGCACAGCTGATACATATGCTGGCACTACCACTCAAATATTGCTACGTTTGCCTACATTGACAAATTATTTATAGTGACACTATTCTTCTTCAAGTGCAATGATGCTTAAATGATTATGAATAAAAAACGCAATAAATAATCATTGAAACATCATTCCGTTTTTATTAACAATTGTATATGTTTCAATTATAGTATTTTTTATGTGTGAATAATTTAATATATCACATTTAATACGATATACACATATATTTTATATATTATATTTGTATAACAAAATTAAATTAAATTAAAAAGATTTATTACATATGCAAGATTTATAACAATATGAATTACTGTTTATTCAATTAAAATATGAAAAAAATGTACTTAATATATCAGATGAATTCACAGCACGATATTACCAGAAATTAATTCCAGAAGGAACAGTTGTATTGCGAATATGCTTAAAGAATATACAATATTGATATTGAAATTAGTTTATATTATTAGAACCAATTACCTTTATTGAAGGTAGAATTATTAACAATAGAAATCAGATAATATTCACACACACACACACACAGGTGGGGCAACAGCAAAACACCGCAATACTCCAAAAAAGTGTTTTAAAATTTGGACGCTTTTGAAAACAGCGCCAAATATAAAACGTCTTCTGAGAAGTGTATAATATCGAAAAAATAATTAAAATATAGTGAAAAGTTTCAAATTTCATAAGAAAGTAATGTTAGAATAGACACAAAAAACAGAGCAAAGAAAATGGCATAAACTAGTTTTGACAGCAAAAAGTATCTATTACAATTTAAATCCACATAAAACTTTAGGCTCGTATACAATAACGCGAGAGCCCGAGAGAAGAGCGATACCCAGTCTCGGACATCTCGTTTTATACTGTCCCGCATTCTTATATATAATAAACAAAGTGCAAGCCATATTTACACAAAAGCAAAAGTACGAAAAAACTATTAAAAACTAAATGTTTTTAAATTTTTTATTAAATAAAATATACGCGGAGCCACAAACAGCAAAACAGAAATAAACAAATGCGTATTACAAAACAGTTGATTACTTTGACAAATTGTCTCGGACGAGAGAGCGAGGAATTTCCAACTTTTTAGAAATGCCCCGTCTCGCCGTATCGCATCACGCATTATTGTATATTGCCACATACCATTCTTTGGTACAAATTCTTTAGCTCTCCTTTCGGGCTCTCGGGCCTTTTTTGCTGGCCGTGTATGCGACAATTCAGCCCATTCCACTTTACATTCCATTGCATTCTACGATCCACAAAAAATTCACTTCAAATGGTTCGTGTATTATTATTATTATGTGTAGGGGATTTAAGCACCGCGACCTTTCGATTTATTGTGCCCCCCATCAGAGGTTCAAAGTACATCTTTGAGTCCTATCCTCTAGATAAACGTGATGGCAAGTTCTGGCTCCAGAGGTTTCACAAAACTGGCAGAGCCCTAGAAAAATCCCAAGAATTCCTGCGGGTGTGCATGAGAGCCGGACATTCTGTCAACAAAAAGATGTCTCCTCTTCCTCCATACAGAATCTGCAGGAGCCTTCCGAGGTGACCCCCATTCTCACCATATGTGAGTTCAGTTTAGAGTGTCCTGTGAGTAGGCCTGTCATTATCCTAAGATTATTCTTAGAGAGATTGATGAGTGGTTCGAATCTCTTTAGGTGGTATGTCCCTAGCAGACTCTTTGATACCAGTAGGCCTGGTGTGTTAATCCAGTGTTTGTGCCTATGGTGCCCCTCATCGATCCTAAGCTGGCTGAACAGCTTGCCCTTGCCTACACCACAGAAGGGTTCTGACCCAATAAAGGGTGTTGCAGCACCTGCCTTGCAAGTTCGTCGGCAATCTCATTCCCTTCTATGCCAGCATGTCCTGGTACCCATAGAATTGTCACTTTGTTGCGTGAGCCAAGAGCATTAAGTTTTTTGATGCACTCCCATACTAGTTTCGAATTTACCTGATAAGAGGAGGGTGCCCTAATAGCCGCTTGGCTATCCGATAAGATAGCAATTTTCTTAGCATGTAACCTTTTTCAATGTTGAAATGTGCATATCTCTCAATGGCGTGGATTTCCGCCTGGAAGATGCTAGTATATTTGCCTAGGGATTCATAGTATTTGTACTTAGGTCCAAATACCCACGCGCCGGAACCCTCTTCTGTGAGAGATCCGTCGGTGCACCAGGTTATCGTGGATTGATATAACCTGTAGGTTTCGCTGAGACCTCTCCATGCGTTTTTGCAGCTCCACTCTGTTTTAAACAACTTAGTGAAACTGTCGAGCGTGATTGTAAAGTCCTTCGGTATACAGATGTCTGGAATGGCCTTTGATAATGTTTCTACCATCTGATTCCCAATGAGACGTTCAGGACCATTTACTGCTCTCATCATTATATGCAGAGCGCTCTTCTCTTCTGTTCCACAAATATGTGTGGGGGTGTAAGTTCCAGTATGACCTTCAGGGCGGCTGTAGGACAGGTTCTCATAGCTCCAGTTATACAGACGCCAGCAAGCCTTTGCACCTTAGCTAGTGCTTGCGCAAAGTTTAGTTGTCTTGCTTTCTTAGCCCACAGAACCGCTGCGTAGGTGATCATTGGGCGTACTATGATGATGTACATCCATCGCAGGATCTTGGGATTGCATCCCCAATTTTTCCCCGTGATTGCTCTACATATCATGAGAGATCTTTTCGCTTTACTAATTGTCTCATTGATGTGAGACCTCCATAATAGTTTTCTATCCAGTATGATACCTAGAAATTTTATTTCAGATTGCACATTGCTCTCCACTCCATTTAGTTTAATAGGTGTAAGTTTTTTGAGTTTATATTTCCTCGTGAAGGGACAACAGTAGTTTTTATGGAGTTTATTTTAAGTCCCATCCTGTTGCACCAATCACCAGTAATTCTTAAACCACATTGGAGTAGTTCACATAGTGTGCTCTCGAATTTTTCCCTGCATGTAATCGCTTTGTCATCAGCGTATCCCTGACAGCATAACCCCATTTTAGTTAATTCCCAGAGAAGCTCATCCACCACAAGGCACCACAGCAGGGGAGATAGTACTCCACCCTGCGGACATCCTCGAACAGTGTTGACCACTGTGGTTGTTGAGGTGAGGGATACTTCGGCTATTCTGGTTTTCAGCATTTGTTCTATCCAATTGAATAGGGTAGAGTTTACCCCCTTACAAACAAGAGCCCTACTCACTGCCTTGTGTGAGGTGTTGTCAAAGGCTCCTTCAATATCCAAAAAGGCCCCTAACGCCACCTTCTTGTCCTCGAGGGGTTGCTGGAGTGTTTCCGTCAGCTGGTACAGAGCAGTTTCAGTAGATCTGCCTGCCCTGTTTGCATGTTGGTTCCGATGGAGGGGTGCATACGCCAGAATCCGTGTTCTGATGAAGTTGTCACAGACCTTTTCAGCTGTTTTCAAGATGAATGAGGTTAGGGATGTTGGCATAAAGGATTTGGGATGAAGTGGATCCTTCTTCCCAGCCTTCGGGATGAAAACTACCTTGGCCCTCCTCCATGGTGCTGGTATGTAGCCCAGTGCCAGACTACTCTTAATAATTTTTAGTAGTGGTTGGAAGATGAGATCTAACCCCTTTTGTAGCAGGGCTGGAAAGATACCATCCACCCCTGGTGACTTAAATCGTTTTAATGTGTGGATGGCCCATTTTAGCCGATCACCAGTACATATAGATTTTGCTATAGCCCAGTCCTCATTTCTAAGTCTATGTACTGTGCCAGCACTACCCCCTTCTTCATTACGTACAAAGGACCCTGGGAAGTGAGTTTTCATTTACAGTATAACTTTGCTACAGCTTTGTGCAGCCGGCTGGCTTCCGGAGTTTCAGTGATACCTTCACAGTATTTCCTGCAACTTATACGTTTGACACTTCTAATTTCTTTGTTGTAGTTAGTGGGAGCCACCGTATATTCCTCCCATTTACCTATGCTTTCAGCCCGGTTGAATAGTGTACGTACGAGTACATTTACCCTAAGATTTGAAAGCTTATCACTCCACCAGGACGAGTCCTTGGTAGATTTAACTTTGTTCGTAGCGCAACTAGCTTCATATGAGTTCATTATGGCTTTATTTAGCTCCCCAACCGCTATCTCAAGTTCGAGAGAATTCCTTATGGACTTGCCCAGATTTACCTGGTTTACATTGTACATAAAGTTTTAAAAAAGGACTCCCAGTTTGTTTTCCTGGGAGTTCTTGTGTTAATGACTGTGGCCTGATGGACCCCAATGTCGAACCTAATAATTCGGTGATCAGACATTGAAGGCTCATCAGACACAGTCTAGTTTTTGACTAAGCTCTTCAAGTAAGAGTTCCCCATTGTTAAGTCTAATACCTCATTCCTAGTTCTTGTTACGAAAGTGGGTGTATTTCCCACATTAAATATTTCTAGTTTGCTACTGAGTATAAATTCAAATAGGCACTCTCCTCTGGTGTTGTTGTTGGAGCTGCCCCAGATTTCATTGTGCGCATCGGCGTCACATCCTATCAGCAGTGGCAGTTTTTTGGAGTTGCAGTACTCCACCAGTTTAATGGCTGCGTCCGGAGGAGCGCAGGGCACATCTCCTGGGAAGTATGCTGATGCCACCACCACTTCCTTCGTACTTCCATTGATGGATACGGTTACGTGAAGAGCGACTAAGTCTCCGGAGAGGTATTCTGAAGGACATATAGAATTATAGGTTTTTCGTAGGATTATACAAGCCCTATGGCAAGTGGATCTAACATCATACATTACCCGTATGCCTTTGCCTGTCAGGCCCTTGACTTGCCCCCTGTGCACCCAGGGTTCCTGAACCAGCACCATCCCAAGTTGTTGTTTGGTGAAGCATCTCGTAATAACCGCGGATGCGGCCTTAGCGTGATGCAGATTTATTTGTGCCACCCTGGTGCTGGTCATTCTATCTACTGCATGGGCTCGTCCTCCTCCGTCAGAGTTTGGTAGTCCTCTGACGCAGTGCCTACACACATACAGCTGGCCTCCAGCTGTATTTGGGCTAGACCCTCCACATCACCCTCACGTTCTTGCGGTAGAAGGCTGATCTCTTCGGTGACATTAGACACCGCCATCTCCTCAGCCACCTTGGTTGCGACATCCACAGGTAAAACTGGTTGTATTGTCCCAGATGGAGCGCTTATTGTTGTCGTTGCCGCCCTGCCAATCCGAGATTTATGCAGGTGTACAGGCACCCGACCAAATCTGTAATGCAGTAAGCTGCCTCGGTTCTTTATAGCGTCTGGAGATCTGTCGTCGATCCCTATCGTTAGAAGCTTACCATTGTTTTCTTCTTTGCTCTTGAAAATCCTCCACAACGAGGTATGGAGGCCCCCGTTCTGGGTCACGAGGATATTCAGGAGCGTACTGTCTTCCCTACCTGCAACCTTGGGCAAGTAGACCGGCATGAGGTGTATTCCTGGTAGATTATCCACCAAGCACGTCGTCAGATCTACTCCCTTCCAGTCAGGTAGTTTGGAGACTACTTCCTGCAGCCATTCCGCAGTTTTCTTGCCGAGGCAGTCCACGAGTATGTGCCCTGGGCGAAAGTATATACCTTCAATTTCTCCAAGTTGCTCTCGAGTAAGGACCTGCTCGGGAAAAGCTTTGGGTAGGGCAGTCATTCTGATGGTCCTGTCTGCATTAGCGTAGCTGGCAACGGACCCCCTGGCTGCAATTTTTACAGGAGTGCGTTTGTCCTCCTTCTTCTTCGCCACATTACTCGTCAGAGGAGATACCTCTGTGGCATTTCGTTTCCGAGCTTCACTAGGAGATGTAGTTTTGACAAGATTCAGTTCTTTTTCTTTAGCTGCTTCATGTGTCAAACTCTCCTTTAGGTACCTCATGTACCATTTCGCGCCGGCGCGGTTCAAACCCGTCATCTTACGTATGTCACGGAATCGTAACATTTTCGACGGTAGATCAGCGACTGGACCTCCGATTTCGCCGTTCTTCCCGGTTAACCCACCGGGCAGACCAGTACTTGTAGATGCCGTTGCTGTAGTTGTAGGTCCTATTCTGCCTCTGACATTGGCATCTTTCCCTATTCGTCCAGGTCTTTTACCCTGTTGACCCCGTCGGTACGTGTCCTTGTTCCCGTCCGTTTTCCTTGTCGTTTTGGCGGTCGGTATCTTGGAGGTATTCCTCCACCCGATTCACCAGTTGTGATGCGGTATAATTTCCCGCTATTTTGTTTAGTGTTTGTTTGTTATCCATAAAGTTCCCATGTGTGGGGGTCAGTAGGTCAGCCGTTTCATAGCCTAACACGGCAAGGTCACAAGACTCACTGAGTCGACCAGGTATCAGTGAGGCTCCGCATTAAGACAGCCGGTTACCCTTGGCTGCCCACCATCCAATGGGCACGGGTCGCATGACACCCTGGAGTAGGGGAGGTATTGATGGACTCCACAGTCTAGATCCGTCGTGCTCTGTTCAGTTGCAGGGTTACCTCTAGCAGGGTGTGATTCTTCAACACTCACAACGATCTTAATGGGATAGAGGCTAAGGATCTTGAGTAGATCTATAATCGCGTATCTCCACTCTGAGTACTCACTCACTCAACCCCATGGTTCGTGTATGTAATAAAATGATTTACTGCTTAAGCCTAGTTTATACTTCATACAATTAATATTCATCGTAATCCCCATAGGGGAATTGAACGATGTTAAATTTGAACCCAGCAGCAATTAATACAAAAAAAAAATTTTTCTTTTATAAAAACCACCTAAAATCCTATTTCTACCATAACAACATTTTCAACATTAGTCATGGTGGCAGTCTCAAGTCAAAAGTGCTTCTGCACACACATAACCGCATATGCCAATCAAAATAGATGCAAACACGGATGCTGCGTATCTCACGTCCATTATATAAGAATCTGATTTACGAGTACATGCTATTCAGCTCAACAAAAATACTTCGTCAGCTCCGAAATACTCCCTTGCAGTGATGGTTAGAAAACGCCACACCCACAAACTATATATATATATATATATATATATATATATATATATATATATATATATATATATATATATATATATATATATATATATATATATATATATATATATATATATATATATATATATATATATATATATATATATATATATATATATATATATATATATATATATATATATATTAGGGTGGGGCGATTAGTATGGAAGGAAAAAAAATCTTAATGGGCGCTTCGCGTTTCTGATTTTTGGGATTGTACTGAGCAAAAAAGTCCACTAGACCATACGTCTACGGTGAAAATCGAGCTTCCAGATTTTGACTTGCAGTTTTTTCTCAGACTTAATTTTTTTGAAAATTTTGCAAATTTTCTTGGGCTCATATTTCGTAAAGTATTTGAAAAGTATTTGAGCCCTGGAAAAATCCCAAGAATTCATGTGGGTGTGCATGAGAGCCGGACATTCTGTCAACAAAAAGATGTCTCCTCTTCCTCCATACAGAATCTGCAGGAGCCTTCCGAGGTGACCCCCATTCTCACCATATGTGAGTTCAGTTTAGAGTGTCCTGTGAGTAGGCCTGTCATTATCCTAAGATTATTCTTAGAGAGATTGATGAGTGGTTCGAATCTCTTTAGGTGGTATGTCCCTAGCAGACTCTTTGATACCAGTAGGCCTGCTGTGTTAATCCAGTGTTTGTGCCTATGGTGCCCCTCATCGATCCTAAGCTGGCTGAACAGCTTGCCCTTGCCTACACCACAGAAGGGTTCTGACCCAATAAAGAGTGTTGCAGCACCTGCCTTGCAAGTTCGTCGGCAATCTCATTCCCTTCTATGCCAGCATGTCCTGGTACCCATAGAATTGTCACTTTGTTGCGTGAGCCAAGAGCATTAAGTTTTTTGATGCACTCCCATACTAGTTTCGAATTTACCTGATAAGAGGTAAGTGCCCTAATAGCTGCTTGGCTATCCGATAATGTTGAAATGTGCATATCTCTCAATGGCGTGGATTTCCGCCTGGAAGATGCTAGTATATTTGCCTAGGGATTCATAGTATTTGTACTTAGGTCCAAATACCCCCGCGCCGGAACCCTCTTCTGTGAGAGATCCGTCGGTGCACCAGGTTATCGTGGATTGATATAACCTGTAGGTTTCGCTGAGACCTCTCCATGCGTTTTTGCAGCTCCACTCTGTTTTAAACAACTTAGTTAAACTGTAGAGCGTGATTGTAAAGTCCTTCGGTATACAGATGTCTGGAATGGCCTTTGATAATGTTTCTACCATCTGATTCCCAATGAGACGTTCAGGACCATTTACTGCTCTCATCATTATATGCAGAGCGCTCTTCTCTTCTGTTTCCACAAATATGTGTGTGGGTGTAAGTTCCAGTATGACCTTCAGGGCGGCTGTAGGACAGGTTCTCATAGCTCCAGTTATACAGACGCCAGCAAGCCTTTGCTCCTTAGCTAGTGCTTGCGCAAAGTTTAGTTGTCTTGCTTTCTTAGCCCACAGAACCGTTGCGTAAGTAATCATTGGGCGTACTATGATGATGTACATCCATCGCAGGATCTTGGGATTGCATCCCCAATTTTTCCCCGTGATTGCTCTACATATCATGAGAGATCTTTTCGCTTTACTAATTGTCTCATTGATGTGAGACCTCCATAATAGTTTTCTATCCAGTATGATACCTAGAAATTTTATTTCAGATTGCACATTGATCTCCACTCCATTTAGTTTAATAGGTGTAAGGTTTTTGAGTTTATATTTCCTCGTGAAGGGACAACAGTAGTTTTTATGGAGTTTATTTTAAGTCCCATCCTGTTGCACCAATCACCAGTAATTCTTAAACCACATTGGAGTAGTTCACATAGTGTGCTCTCGAATTTTTCCCTGCATGTAATCGCTATGTCATCAGCGTATCCCTGGCAGCATAACCCCATTTTAGTTAATTCCCAGAGAAGTTCAACCACCACAAGGCACCACAGCAGAGGAGATAGTACTCCACCCTGCGGACATCCTTGAACAGTGAGGTGAGGGATACTTCGGCTGTTCTGGTTTTCAGCATTTGTTCTATCCAATTGAATAGGGTAGAGTTTACCCCCTTACAAACAAGAGCCCTACTCACTGCCTTGTGTGAGGTGTTGTCAAAGGCTCCTTCAATATCCAAAAAGGCCCCTAACGCCACCTACTTGTCCTCGAGGGGTTGCTGGAGTGTTTCCGTCAGCTGGTACAGAGCAGTTTCAGTAGATCTGCCTGCCCTGTATGCATGTTGGTTCGGATGGAGGGGTGCATACGCCAGAATCCGTGTTCTGATGAAGTTGTCACAGACCTTTTCAGCTGTTTTCAAGATGAATGAGGTTAGGGATGTTGGCATAAAGGATTTGGGATGAAGTGGATCCTTCTTCCCAGCCTTCGGGATGAAAACTAACATACCAGCACCTTGGCCCTCCTCCATGGTGCTGGTATGTAGCCCAGTGCCAGACTACTCTTAATAATTTTTTAGTAGTGGTTGGAAGATGAGATCTAACCCCTTTTGTAGCAGGGCTGGAAAGATACCATCCACCCCTGGTGACTTAAATCGTTTTAATGTGTGGATGGCCCATTTTAGCCGATCACCAGTACATATAGATTTTGCTATAGCCCAGTCCTCATTTCTAAGTCTATGTACTGTGCCAGCACTACCCCCTTCTTCATTACGTACAAAGGACCCTGGGAATTGAGTTTTCATTTACAGTATAACTTTGCTACAGCTTTGTGCAGCCGGCTGGCTTCCGGAGTTTCAGTGATACCTTCACAGTATTTCCTGCAACTTATACGTTTGACACTTCTAATTTCTTTGTTGTAGTTAGTGGGAGCCACCGTATATTCCTCCCATTTACCTATGCTTTCAGCCCGGTTGAATAGTGTACGTACGAGTACATTTACCCTAAGATTTGAAAGCTTATCACTCCACCAGGACGAGTCCTTGGTAGATTTAATTTTGTTCGTAGCGCAACTAGCTTCATATGAGTTTATTATGGCTTTATTTAGCTCCTCAACCGCTATCTCAAGTTCGAGAGAATTCCTTATGGACTTGCCCAGATTTACCTGGTTTACATTGTACATAAAGTTTTAAAAAAGGACTCCCAGTTTGTTTTCCTGGGAGTTCTTGTGTTAATGACTGTGGCCTGATGGACCCCAATGTCGAACCTAATAATTCGGTGATCAGACATTGAAGGCTCATCAGACACAGTCTAGTTTTTGACTAAGCTCTTCAAGTAAGAGTTCCCCATTGTTAAGTCTAGGTATTAACCTCATTCCTAGTTCTTGTTACGAAAGTGGGTGTATTTCCCACATTAAATATTTCTAGTTTGCTACTGAGTATAAATTCAAATAGGCACTCTCCTCTGGTGTTGTTGTTGGAGCTGCCCCAGATTTCATTGTGCGCATCGGCGTCACATCCTATCAGCAGTGGCAGTTTTTTGGAGTTGCAGTACTCCACCAGTTTAATGGCTGCGTCCGGAGGAGCGCAGGGCACATCTCCTGGGAAGTATGCTGATGCCACCACCACTTCCTTCGTACTTCCATTGATGGATACGGTTACGTGAAGAGCGACTAAGTCTCCGGAGAGGTATTCTGAAGGACATATAGAATTATAGGTTTTTCGTAGGATTATACAAGCCCTATGGCAAGTGGATCTAACATCATACATTACCCGTATGCCTTTGCCTGTCAGGCCCTTGACTTGCCCCCTGTGCACCCAGGGTTCCTGAACCAGCACCATCCCAAGTTGTTGTTTGGTGAAGCATCTCGTAATAACCGCGGATGCGGCCTTAGCGTGATGCAGATTTATTTGTGCCACCCTGGTGCTGGTCATTCTATCTACTGCATGGGCTCGTCCTCCTCCGTCAGAGTTTGGTAGTCCTCTGACGCAGTGCCTACACACATACAGCTGGCCTCCAGCTGTATTTGGGCTAGACCCTCCACATCACCCTCACGTTCTTGCGGTAGAAGGCTGATCTCTTCGGTGACATTAGACACCGCCATCTCCTCAGCCACCTTGGTTGCGACATCCACAGGTAAAACTGGTTGTATTGTCCCAGATGGAGCGCTTATTGTTGTCGTTGCCGCCCTGCCAATCCGAGATTTATGCAGGTGTACAGGCACCCGACCAAATCTGTAATGCAGTAAGCTGCCTCGGTTCTTTATAGCGTCTGGAGATCTGTCGTCGATCCCTATCGTTAGAAGCTTACCATTGTTTTCTTCTTTGCTCTTGAAAATCCTCCACAACGAGGTATGGAGGCCCCCGTTCTGGGTCACGAGGATATTCAGGAGCGTACTGTCTTCCCTACCTGCAACCTTGGGCAAGTAGACCGGCATGAGGTGTATTCCTGGTAGATTATCCACCAAGCACGTCGTCAGATCTACTCCCTTCCAGTCAGGTAGTTTGGAGACTACTTCCTGCAGCCATTCCGCAGTTTTCTTGCCGAGGCAGTCCACGAGTATGTGCCCTGGGCGAAAGTATATACCTTCAATTTCTCCAAGTTGCTCTCGAGTAAGGACCTGCTCGGGAAACGCTTTGGGTAGGGCAGTCATTCTGATGGTCCTGTCTGCATTAGCGTAGTTGGCAACGGACCCCCTGGCTGCAATATTTACAGGAGTGCGTTTGTCCTCCTTCTTCGCCACATTACTCGTCAGAGGAGATACCTCTGTGGCATTTCGTTTCCGAGCTTCACTAGGAGATGTAGTTTTGACAAGATTCAGTTCTTTTTCTTTAGCTGCTTCATGTGTCAAACTCTCCTTTAGGTACCTCATGTACCATTTCGCGCCGGCGCGGTTCAAACCCGTCATCTTACGTATGTCACGGAATCGTAACATTTTCGACGGTAGATCAGCGACTGGACCTCCGATTTCGCCGTTCTTCCCGGTTAACCCACCGGGCAGACCAGTACTTGTAGATGCCGTTGCTGTAGTTGTAGGTCCTATTCTGCCTCTGACATTGGCATCTTTCCCTATTCGTCCAGGTCTTTTACCCTGTTGACCCCGTCGGTACGTGTCCTTGTTCCCGTCCGTTTTCCTTGTCGTTTTGGCGGTCGGTATCTTGGAGGTATTCCTCCACCCGATTCACCAGTTGTGATGCGGTATAATTTCCCGCTATTTTGTTTAGTGTTTGTTTGTTATCCATAAAGTTCCCATGTGTGGGGGTCAGTAGGTCAGCCGTTTCATAGCCTAACACGGCAAGGTCACAAGACTCACTGAGTCGACCAGGTATCAGTGAGGCTCCGCATTAAGACAGCCGGTTACCCTTGGCTGCCCACCATCCAATGGGCACGGGTCGCATGACACCCTGGAGTAGGGGAGGTATTGATGGACTCCACAGTCTAGATCCGTCGTGCTCTGTTCAGTTGCAGGGTTACCTCTAGCAGGGTGTGATTCTTCAACACTCACAACGATCTTAATGGGATAGAGGCTAAGGATCTTGAGTAGATCTATAATCGCGTATCTCCACTCTGAGTACTCACTCACTCAACCCCATGGTTCGTGTATGTAATAAAATGATTTACTGCTTAAGCCTAGTTTATACTTCATACAATTAATATTCATCGTAATCCCCATAGGGGAATTGAACGATGTTAAATTTGAACCCAGCAGCAATTAATACAAAAAAAAAAATTTTCTTTTATAAAAACCACCTAAAATCCTATTTCTACCATAACAACATTTTCAACATTAGTCATGGTGGCAGTCTCAAGTCAAAAGTGCTTCTGCACACACATAACCGCATATGCCAATCAAAATAGATGCAAACACGGATGCTGCGTATCTCACGTCCATTATATAAGAATCTGATTTACGAGTACATGCTATTCAGCTCAACAAAAATACTTCGTCAGCTCCGAAATACTCCCTTGCAGTGATGGTTAGAAAACGCCACACCCACAAACTATATATATATATATATATATATATATATATATATATATATATATATATATTAGGGTGGGGCGATTAGTATGGAAGGAAAAAAAATCTTAATGGGCGCTTCGCGTTTCTGATTTTTGGGATTGTACTGAGCAAAAAAGTCCACTAGACCATACGTCTACGGTGAAAATCGAGCTTCCAGATTTTGACTTGCAGTTTTTTCTCAGACTTAATTTTTTTGAAAAATTTGCAAATTTTCTTGGGCTCATATTTCGTAAAGTATTTGAAAAGTATTTGAGCCCTGGAAAAATCCCAAGAATTCATGTGGGTGTGCATGAGAGCCGGACATTCTGTCAACAAAAAGATGTCTCCTCTTCCTCCATACAGAATCTGCAGGAGCCTTCCGAGGTGACCCCCATTCTCACCATATGTGAGTTCAGTTTAGAGTGTCCTGTGAGTAGGCCTGTCATTATCCTAAGATTATTCTTAGAGAGATTGATGAGTGGTTCGAATCTCTTTAGGTGGTATGTCCCTAGCAGACTCTTTGATACCAGTAGGCCTGCTGTGTTAATCCAGTGTTTGTGCCTATGGTGCCCCTCATCGATCCTAAGCTGGCTGAACAGCTTGCCCTTGCCTACACCACAGAAGGGTTCTGACCCAATAAAGAGTGTTGCAGCACCTGCCTTGCAAGTTCGTCGGCAATCTCATTCCCTTCTATGCCAGCATGTCCTGGTACCCATAGAATTGTCACTTTGTTGCGTGAGCCAAGAGCATTAAGTTTTTTGATGCACTCCCATACTAGTTTCGAATTTACCTGATAAGAGGTAAGTGCCCTAATAGCTGCTTGGCTATCCGATAATGTTGAAATGTGCATATCTCTCAATGGCGTGGATTTCCGCCTGGAAGATGCTAGTATATTTGCCTAGGGATTCATAGTATTTGTACTTAGGTCCAAATACCCCCGCGCCGGAACCCTCTTCTGTGAGAGATCCGTCGGTGCACCAGGTTATCGTGGATTGATATAACCTGTAGGTTTCGCTGAGACCTCTCCATGCGTTTTTGCAGCTCCACTCTGTTTTAAACAACTTAGTTAAACTGTAGAGCGTGATTGTAAAGTCCTTCGGTATACAGATGTCTGGAATGGCCTTTGATAATGTTTCTACCATCTGATTCCCAATGAGACGTTCAGGACCATTTACTGCTCTCATCATTATATGCAGAGCGCTCTTCTCTTCTGTTTCCACAAATATGTGTGTGGGTGTAAGTTCCAGTATGACCTTCAGGGCGGCTGTAGGACAGGTTCTCATAGCTCCAGTTATACAGACGCCAGCAAGCCTTTGCTCCTTAGCTAGTGCTTGCGCAAAGTTTAGTTGTCTTGCTTTCTTAGCCCACAGAACCGTTGCGTAAGTAATCATTGGGCGTACTATGATGATGTACATCCATCGCAGGATCTTGGGATTGCATCCCCAATTTTTCCCCGTGATTGCTCTACATATCATGAGAGATCTTTTCGCTTTACTAATTGTCTCATTGATGTGAGACCTCCATAATAGTTTTCTATCCAGTATGATACCTAGAAATTTTATTTCAGATTGCACATTGATCTCCACTCCATTTAGTTTAATAGGTGTAAGGTTTTTGAGTTTATATTTCCTCGTGAAGGGACAACAGTAGTTTTTATGGAGTTTATTTTAAGTCCCATCCTGTTTCACCAATCACCAGTAATTCTTAAACCACATTGGAGTAGTTCACATAGTGTGCTCTCGAATTTTTCCCTGCATGTAATCGCTATGTCATCAGCGTATCCCTGGCAGCATAACCCCATTTTAGTTAATTCCCAGAGAAGTTCAACCACCACAAGGCACCACAGCAGGGGAGATAGTACTCCACCCTGCGGACATCCTTGAACAGTGAGGTGAGGGATACTTCGGCTGTTCTGGTTTTCAGCATTTGTTCTATCCAATTGAATAGGGTAGAGTTTACCCCCTTACAAACAAGAGCCCTACTCACTGCCTTGTGTGAGGTGTTGTCAAAGGCTCCTTCAATATCCAAAAAGGCCCCTAACGCCACCTACTTGTCCTCGAGGGGTTGCTGGAGTGTTTCCGTCAGCTGGTACAGAGCAGTTTCAGTAGATCTGCCTGCCCTGTATGCATGTTGGTTCGGATGGAGGGGTGCATACGCCAGAATCCGTGTTCTGATGAAGTTGTCACAGACCTTTTCAGCTGTTTTCAAGATGAATGAGGTTAGGGATGTTGGCATAAAGGATTTGGGATGAAGTGGATCCTTCTTCCCAGCCTTCGGGATGAAAACTAACATACCAGCACCTTGGCCCTCCTCCATGGTGCTGGTATGTAGCCCAGTGCCAGACTACTCTTAATAATTTTTAGTAGTGGTTGGAAGATGAGATCTAACCCCTTTTGTAGCAGGGCTGGAAAGATACCATCCACCCCTGGTGACTTAAATCGTTTTAATGTGTGGATGGCCCATTTTAGCCGATCACCAGTACATATAGATTTTGCTATAGCCCAGTCCTCATTTCTAAGTCTATATACTGTGCCAGCACTACCCCCTTCTTCATTACGTACAAAGGACCCTGGAAGTGAGTTTTCATTTACAGTATAACTACCATCATCTCTCCTAAGAGCGAGTGATGAGATAGTGTCTCCCTTTGCTAGAGCTTTGTGCAGCCGGCTGGCTTCCGGAGTTTCAGTGATACCTTCACAGTATTTCCTGAAACTTATACGTTTGACACTTCTAATTTCCTTGTTGTAGTTAGTGGGAGCCACCGTATATTCCTCCCATTTACCTATGCTTTCAGCCCGGTTGAATAGTGTACGTACGAGTATATTTGCCCTAAGATTTGAAAGCTTATTACTCCACCAGGACGAGTCCTTGGTAGATTTAACTTTGTTCGTAGGGCAACTAGCTTCATATGAGTTTATTATGGCTCTATTTAGCTCCACAACCGATATCCCAAGTTCGAGAGAGTTCCTAATGGACTTGCCCAGATTTACCTGGTTTACATTGTACATAAGGTTTTAAAAAAGGACTCCCAGTTTGTTTTCCTGGGAGTTCTTGTGTTAATGACTGTGGCCTGATGGAGCCCAATGTCGAACCTAATAATTCGGTGATCAGACATTGAAGGCTCATCAGACACAGTCTAGTTTTTGACTAAGCTCTTCAAGTAAGAGTTCCCCATTGTTAAGTCTAATACCTCATTCCTAGTTCTTGTTACGAAAGTGGGTGTATTTCCCACATTAAATATTTCTAGTTTGCTAGTGAGTATAAATTCAAATAGGCACTCTCCTCTGGTGTTGTTGTTGGAGCTGCCCCAGATTTCATTGTGCGCATCGGCGTCACATCCTATCAGCAGTGGCAGTTTTTTGGAGTTTCAGTACTCCACCAGTTTAATGGCTGCGTCCGGAGGAGCGCAGGACACATCTCCTGGGAAGTATGCTGATGCCACCACCACTTCCTTCGTACTTCCATTGATGGATACGGTTACGTGAAGAGCGACTAAGTCTCCGGAGAGGTATTCTGAAAGATATATAGAATTATAGGTATTTCGTAGGATTATACAAGCCCTATGGCAAGTGGATCTAACATCATACATTACCCGTATGCCTTTGCCTGTCAGGCCCTTGACTTGCCCCCTGTGCACCTAGGGTTCCTGAACCAGCACCATCCCAAGTTGTTGTTTGGTGAAGCATCTCGTAATAACCGCGGATGCGGCCTTAGCGTGATGCAGATTTATTTGTGCCACCCTGGTGCTGGTCATTCTATCTACTGCATGGGCTCGTCCTCCTCCGTCAGAGTTTGGTAGTCCTCTGACGCAGTGCCTACACACATACAGCTGGCCTCCAGCTGTATTTGGGCTAGACCCTCCTCATCGCCCTCACGTTCTTGAGGTAGAAGGCTGATCTCTTCGGTGACATTAGACACCGCCATCTCCTCAGCCACCTTGGTTGCGACATCCACAGGTAAAACTGGTTGTATTGTCCCAGATGGAGCGCTTATTGTTGTCGTTGCCGCCCTGCCAATCCGAGATTTATGCAGGTGTACAGGCACCCGACCAAATCTGTAATGCAGTAAGCTGCCTCGGTTCTTTATAGCGTCTGGAGATCTGTCGTCGATCCCTATCGTTAGAAGCTTACCATTGTTTTCTTCTTTGCTCTTGAAAATCCTCCACAACGAGGTATGGAGGCCCCCGTTCTGGGTCACGAGGATATTCAGGAGCGTACTGTCTTCCCTACCTGCAACCTTGGGCAAGTAGACCGGCATGAGGTGTATTCCTGGTAGATTATCCACCAGGCACGTCGTCAGATCTACTCCCTTCCAGTCAGGTAGTTTGGAGACTACTTCCTGCAGCCATTCCGCAGTTTTCTTGCCGAGGCAGTCCACGAGTATGTGCCCTGGGCGAAAGTATATACCTTCAATTTCTCCAAGTTGCTCTCGAGTAAGGACCTGCTCGGGAAACGCTTTGGGTAGGGCAGTCATTCTGATGGTCCTGACTGCATTAGCGTAGCTGGCAACGGACCCCCTGGCTGCAATATTTACAGGAGTGCGTTTGTCCTCCTTCTTCTTCGCCACATTACTCGTCAGAGGAGATACCTCTGTGGCATTTCGTTTCCGAGCTTCACTAGGAGATGTAGTTTTGACAAGATTCAGGGCTTTTTCTTTAGCTGCTTCATGTGTCAAACTCTCCGTTAGGTACCTCATGTACCATTTCGCGCCGGCGCGGTTCAAACCCGTCATCTTACGTATGTCACGGAATCGTAACATTTTCGACGGTAGATCAGCGACTGGACCTCCGATTCCGCCGTTCTTCCCGGTTAACCCACCGGGCAGACCAGTACTTGTAGATGCCGTTGCTGTAGTTGTAGGTCCTATTCTGCCTCTGACATTGGCATCTTTCCCTATTCGTCCAGGTCTTTTACCCTGTTGACCCCGTCGGTACGTGTCCTTGTTCCCGTCCGTTTTCCTTGTCGTTTTGGCGGTCGGTATCTTGGAGGTATTCCTCCACCCGATTCACCAGTTGTGATGCGGTATAATTTCCCGCTATTTTGTTTAGTGTTTGTTTGTTATCCATAAAGTTCCCATGTGTGGGGGTCAGTAGGTCAGCCGTTTCATAGCCTAACACGGCACAAGGTCACAAGACTCACTGAGTCGACCAGGTATCAGTGAGGCTCCGTATTAAGACAGCCGGTTACCCTTGGCTGCCTACCATCCAATGGGCACGGGTCGCATGACACCCTGGAGTAGGGGAGGTATTGATGGACTCCATAGTCTGGATCCGTCGTGTTCTATTCAGTTGCAGGGTTACCTCTAGCAGGGTGTGATTCTTCAACACGCACAACGATCTTAATGGGATAGAGGCTAAGGATCTTGAGTAGATCTTTAATCGCGTATCTCCACTCTGAGTACTCACTCACTCAACCCCATGGTTCGTGTATGTAATAAAATGATTTACTGCTTAAGCCTAGTTTATACTTCATACAATTAATGATCATCGTAATCCCCTTAGGGGAATTGAACGATGTTAAATTTGAACCCAGCAGCAATAAATACAAAAAAAAATTTTCTTTTATAAAAACCACCTAAAATCCTATTGCTACCATAACAACATTTTCAACATTAGTCATGGTGGCAGTCTCAAGTCAAAGTGCTTCTGCACACACATAACCGCATATGCCAATCAAAATAGATGCAAACACGGATGCTGCGTATCTCACGTCCATTATATAAGAATCTGCTTTACGAGTACATGCTATTCAGCTCAACAAAAATACTTCGTCAGCTCCGAAATCCTCCCTTGCAGTGATGGTTAAAAAACGCCACACCCACAAACTGTATATATATATATATATATATATATATATATATATATATATATATATATATATATATATATATATATATATATATATATATATATATATATATATATATATATATATATATATATATATATATATATATATATATATATATATATATATATATATATATATATAATATATATATATATATATATATATATATATATATATATATATATATATATATATATATATATATATATATATATATATATATATATATATATTAGGGTGGGGCGATTAGTATGGAAGGAAAAAAATCTTAATGGGCGCTTCGCGTTTCTGATTTTTGGGATTGTACTGAGCAAAAAAGTCCACTAGAGCATACGTCTACGGTGAAAATCGAGCTTCCAGATTTTGACTTGCAGTTTTTTCTCAGACTTAATTTTTTTGAAAATTTTGCAAATTTTCTTGGGCTCATATTTCGTAAAGTATTTGAAAAGTATTTGAGCCCTGGAAAAATCCCAAGAATTCCTGTGGGTGTGCATGAGAGCCGGACATTCTGTCAACAAAAAGATGTCTCATCTTCCTCCATACAGAATCTGCAGGAGCCTTCCGAGGTGACCCCCATTCTCACCATATGTGAGTTCAGTTTACAGTGTCCTGTGAGTAGGCCTGTCATTATCTCAAGATTATTCTTAGAGAGACTGATGAGTGGTTCGAATCTCTTAAGGTGGTATATCCCTAGCAGACTCTTTGATACCATTAGGCCTGGTGTGTTAATCCAGTGTTTGTGCCTATGGTGCCCCTCATCGATCCTAAGCTGGCTGAACAGCTTGCCCTTGCCTACAGGTTCTGACCCAATAAAGGGTGTTGCAGCACCTGCCTTGCAAGTTCGTCGGCAATCTCATTCCCTTCTATGCCAGCATGTCCTGGTACCCATAGAATTGTCACTTTGTTGCGTGAGCCAAGAGCATTAAGTTTTTTCATGCACTCCCATACTAGTTTCGAATTTACCTGATAAGAGGTAAGTGCCCTAATAGCCGCTTGGCTATCCGATAAGATAGCAATTTTCTTAGCACGTAACCTTTTTCAATGTTGAAATGTGCATATCTCTCAATGGCGTGGATTTCCGCCTGGAAGATGCTAGTATATTTGCCTAGGGATTCATAGTATTTGTACTTAGGTCCAAATACCCCCGCGCCGGAACCCTCTTCTGTGAGAGATCCGTCGGTGCACCAGGTTATCGTGGATTGATATAACCTGTAGGTTTCGCTGAGACCTCTCCATGCGTTTTTGCAGCTCCACTCTGTTTTAAACAACTTAGTTAAACTGTAGAGCGTGATTGTAAAGTCCTTCGGTATACAGATGTCTGGAATGGCCTTTGATAATGTTTCTACCATCTGATTCCCAATGAGACGTTCAGGACCATTTACTGCTCTCATCATTATATGCAGAGCGCTCTTCTCTTCTGTTTCCACAAATATGTGTGTGGGTGTAAGTTCCAGTATGACCTTCAGGGCGGCTGTAGGACAGGTTCTCATAGCTCCAGTTATACAGACGCCAGCAAGCCTTTGCTCCTTAGCTAGTGCTTGCGCAAAGTTTAGTTGTCTTGCTTTCTTAGCCCACAGAACCGTTGCGTAAGTAATCATTGGGCGTACTATGATGATGTACATCCATCGCAGGATCTTGGGATTGGATCCCCAATTTTTCCCCGTGATTGCTCTACATATCATGAGAGATCTTTTCGCTTTACTAATTGTCTCATTGATGTGAGACCTCCATAATAGTTTTCTATCCAGTATGATACCTAGAAATTTTATTTCAGATTGCACATTGATCTCCACTCCATTTAGTTTAATAGGTGTAAGGTTTTTGAGTTTATATTTCCTCGTGAAGGGACAACAGTAGTTTTTATGGAGTTTATTTTAAGTCCCATCCTGTTTCACCAATCACCAGTAATTCTTAAACCACATTGGAGTAGTTCACATAGTGTGCTCTCGAATTTTTCCCTGCATGTAATCGCTATGTCATCAGCGTATCCCTGGCAGCATAACCCCATTTTAGTTAATTCCCAGAGAAGTTCAACCACCACAAGGCACCACAGCAGGGGAGATAGTACTCCACCCTGCGGACATCCTTGAACAGTGAGGTGAGGGATACTTCGGCTGTTCTGGTTTTCAGCATTTGTTCTATCCAATTGAATAGGGTAGAGTTTACCCCCTTACAAACAAGAGCCCTACTCACTGCCTTGTGTGAGGTGTTGTCAAAGGCTCCTTCAATATCCAAAAAGGCCCCTAACGCCACCTACTTGTCCTCGAGGGGTTGCTGGAGTGTTTCCGTCAGCTGGTACAGAGCAGTTTCAGTAGATCTGCCTGCCCTGTATGCATGTTGGTTCGGATGGAGGGGTGCATACGCCAGAATCCGTGTTCTGATGAAGTTGTCACAGACCTTTTCAGCTGTTTTCAAGATGAATGAGGTTAGGGATGTTGGCATAAAGGATTTGGGATGAAGTGAATCCTTCTTCCCAGCCTTCGGGATGAAAACTAACATACCAGCACCTTGGCCCTCCTCCATGGTGCTGGTATGTAGCCCAGTGCCAGACTACTCTTAATAATTTTTAGTAGTGGTTGGAAGATGAGATCTAACCCCTTTTGTAGCAGGGCTGGAAAGATACCATCCACCCCTGGTGACTTAAATCGTTTTAATGTGTGGATGGCCCATTTTAGCCGATCACCAGTACATATAGATTTTGCTATAGCCCAGTCCTCATTTCTAAGTCTATATACTGTGCCAGCACTACCCCCTTCTTCATTACGTACAAAGGACCCTGGAAGTGAGTTTTCATTTACAGTATAACTACCATCATCTCTCCTAAGAGCGAGTGATGAGATAGTGTCTCCCTTTGCTAGAGCTTTGTGCAGCCGGCTGGCTTCCGGAGTTTCAGTGATACCTTCACAGTATTTCCTGAAACTTATACGTTTGACACTACTAATTTCCTTGTTGTAGTTAGTGGGAGCCACCGTATATTCCTCCCATTTACCTATGCTTTCAGCCCGGTTGAATAGTGTACGTACGAGTATATTTGCCCTAAGATTTGAAAGCTTATTACTCCACCAGGACGAGTCCTTGGTAGATTTAACTTTGTTCGTAGGGCAACTAGCTTCATATGAGTTTATTATGGCTCTATTTAGCTCCACAACCGATATCCCAAGTTCGAGAGAGTTCCTAATGGACTTGCCCAGATTTACCTGGTTTACATTGTACATAAGGTTTTAAAAAAGGACTCCCAGTTTGTTTTCCTGGGAGTTCTTGTGTTAATGACTGTGGCCTGATGGAGCCCAATGTCGAACCTAATAATTCGGTGATCAGACATTGAAGGCTCATCAGACACAGTCTAGTTTTTGACTAAGCTCTTCAAGTAAGAGTTCCCCATTGTTAAGTCTAATACCTCATTCCTAGTTCTTGTTACGAAAGTGGGTGTATTTCCCACATTAAATATTTCTAGTTTGCTAGTGAGTATAAATTCAAATAGGCACTCTCCTCTGGTGTTGTTGTTGGAGCTGCCCCAGATTTCATTGTGCGCATCGGCGTCACATCCTATCAGCAGTGGCAGTTTTTTGGAGTTTCAGTACTCCACCAGTTTAATGGCTGCGTCCGGAGGAGCGCAGGACACATCTCCTGGGAAGTATGCTGATGCCACCACCACTTCCTTCGTACTTCCATTGATGGATACGGTTACGTGAAGAGCGACTAAGTCTCCGGAGAGGTATTCTGAAAGATATATAGAATTATAGGTATTTCGTAGGATTATACAAGCCCTATGGCAAGTGGATCTAACATCATACATTACCCGTATGCCTTTGCCTGTCAGGCCCTTGACTTGCCCCCTGTGCACCTAGGGTTCCTGAACCAGCACCATCCCAAGTTGTTGTTTGGTGAAGCATCTCGTAATAACCGCGGATGCGGCCTTAGCGTGATGCAGATTTATTTGTGCCACCCTGGTGCTGGTCATTCTATCTACTGCATGGGCTCGTCCTCCTCCGTCAGAGTTTGGTAGTCCTCTGACGCAGTGCCTACACACATACAGCTGGCCTCCAGCTGTATTTGGGCTAGACCCTCCTCATCGCCCTCACGTTCTTGAGGTAGAAGGCTGATCTCTTCGGTGACATTAGACACCGCCATCTCCTCAGCCACCTTGGTTGCGACATCCACAGGTAAAACTGGTTGTATTGTCCCAGATGGAGCGCTTATTGTTGTCGTTGCCGCCCTGCCAATCCGAGATTTATGCAGGTGTACAGGCACCCGACCAAATCTGTAATGCAGTAAGCTGCCTCGGTTCTTTATAGCGTCTGGAGATCTGTCGTCGATCCCTATCGTTAGAAGCTTACCATTGTTTTCTTCTTTGCTCTTGAAAATCCTCCACAACGAGGTATGGAGGCCCCCGTTCTGGGTCACGAGGATATTCAGGAGCGTACTGTCTTCCCTACCTGCAACCTTGGGCAAGTAGACCGGCATGAGGTGTATTCCTGGTAGATTATCCACCAGGCACGTCGTCAGATCTACTCCCTTCCAGTCAGGTAGTTTGGAGACTACTTCCTGCAGCCATTCCGCAGTTTTCTTGCCGAGGCAGTCCACGAGTATGTGCCCTGGGCGAAAGTATATACCTTCAATTTCTCCAAGTTGCTCTCGAGTAAGGACCTGCTCGGGAAACGCTTTGGGTAGGGCAGTCATTCTGATGGTCCTGACTGCATTAGCGTAGCTGGCAACGGACCCCCTGGCTGCAATATTTACAGGAGTGCGTTTGTCCTCCTTCTTCTTCGCCACATTACTCGTCAGAGGAGATACCTCTGTGGCATTTCGTTTCCGAGCTTCACTAGGAGATGTAGTTTTGACAAGATTCAGGGCTTTTTCTTTAGCTGCTTCATGTGTCAAACTCTCCGTTAGGTACCTCATGTACCATTTCGCGCCGGCGCGGCTCAAACCCGTCATCTTACGTATGTCACGGAATCGTAACATTTTCGACGGTAGATCAGCGACTGGACCTCCGATTCCGCCGTTCTTCCCGGTTAACCCACCGGGCAGACCAGTACTTGTAGATGCCGTTGCTGTAGTTGTAGGTCCTATTCTGCCTCTGACATTGGCATCTTTCCCTATTCGTCCAGGTCTTTTACCCTGTTGACCCCGTCGGTACGTGTCCTTGTTCCCGTCCGTTTTCCTTGTCGTTTTGGCGGTCGGTATCTTGGAGGTATTCCTCCACCCGATTCACCAGTTGTGATGCGGTATAATTTCCCGCTATTTTGTTTAGTGTTTGTTTGTTATCCATAAAGTTCCCATGTGTGGGGGTCAGTAGGTCAGCCGTTTCATAGCCTAACACGGCACAAGGTCACAAGACTCACTGAGTCGACCAGGTATCAGTGAGGCTCCGTATTAAGACAGCCGGTTACCCTTGGCTGCCTACCATCCAATGGGCACGGGTCGCATGACACCCTGGAGTAGGGGAGGTATTGATGGACTCCATAGTCTGGATCCGTCGTGTTCTATTCAGTTGCAGGGTTACCTCTAGCAGGGTGTGATTCTTCAACACGCACAACGATCTTAATGGGATAGAGGCTAAGGATCTTGAGTAGATCTTTAATCGCGTATCTCCACTCTGAGTACTCACTCACTCAACCCCATGGTTCGTGTATGTAATAAAATGATTTACTGCTTAAGCCTAGTTTATACTTCATACAATTAATGATCATCGTAATCCCCTTAGGGGAATTGAACGATGTTAAATTTGAACCCAGCAGCAATAAATACAAAAAAAAATTTTCTTTTATAAAAACCACCTAAAATCCTATTGCTACCATAACAACATTTTCAACATTAGTCATGGTGGCAGTCTCAAGTCAAAGTGCTTCTGCACACACATAACCGCATATGCCAATCAAAATAGATGCAAACACGGATGCTGCGTATCTCACGTCCATTATATAAGAATCTGCTTTACGAGTACATGCTATTCAGCTCAACAAAAATACTTCGTCAGCTCCGAAATCCTCCCTTGCAGTGATGGTTAAAAAACGCCACACCCACAAACTGTATATATATATATATATATATATATATATATATATATATATATATATATATATATATATATATATATATATATATATATATATATATATATATATATATATATATATATATATATATATATATATATATATATATATATATATATATATATATATATATATATATATATATATATATATATATATATATATATATATATATATATATATATATATATATATATATATATATATATATATATATATATATATATATATATATATATATATATATATATATATATATATATATATATATATATATATATATATATATATATATATATATATATATATATATATATATATATATATATATATATATATATATATATATATATATATATATATATATATATATATATATATATTAGGGTGGGGCGATTAGTATGGAAGGAAAAAAATCTTAATGGGCGCTTCGCGTTTCTGATTTTTGGGATTGTACTGAGCAAAAAAGTCCACTAGAGCATACGTCTACGGTGAAAATCGAGCTTCCAGATTTTGACTTGCAGTTTTTTCTCAGACTTAATTTTTTTGAAAATTTTGCAAATTTTCTTGGGCTCATATTTCGTAAAGTATTTGAAAAGTATTTGAGCCCTGGAAAAATCCCAAGAATTCCTGTGGGTGTGCATGAGAGCCGGACATTCTGTCAACAAAAAGATGTCTCATCTTCCTCCATACAGAATCTGCAGGAGCCTTCCGAGGTGACCCCCATTCTCACCATATGTGAGTTCAGTTTACAGTGTCCTGTGAGTAGGCCTGTCATTATCTCAAGATTATTCTTAGAGAGACTGATGAGTGGTTCGAATCTCTTAAGGTGGTATATCCCTAGCAGACTCTTTGATACCATTAGGCCTGGTGTGTTAATCCAGTGTTTGTGCCTATGGTGCCCCTCATCGATCCTAAGCTGGCTGAACAGCTTGCCCTTGCCTACAGGTTCTGACCCAATAAAGGGTGTTGCAGCACCTGCCTTGCAAGTTCGTCGGCAATCTCATTCCCTTCTATGCCAGCATGTCCTGGTACCCGTAGAATTGGCACTTTGTTGCGTGAGCCAAGAGCATTAAGTTTTTTCATGCACTCCCATACTAGTTTCGAATTTACCTGATAAGAGGTAAGTGCCCTAATAGCCGCTTGGCTATCCGATAAGATAGCAATTTTCTTAGCACGTAACCTTTTTCAATGTTGAAATGTGCATATCTCTCAATGGCGTGGATTTCCGCCTGGAAGATGCTAGTATATTTGCCTAGGGATTCATAGTATTTGTACTTAGGTCCAAATACCCCCGCGCCGGAACCCTCTTCTGTGAGAGATCCGTCGGTGCACCAGGTTATCGTGGATTGATATAACCTGTAGGTTTCGCTGAGACCTCTCCATGCGTTTTTGCAGCTCCACTCTGTTTTAAACAACTTAGTTAAACTGTAGAGCGTGATTGTAAAGTCCTTCGGTATACAGATGTCTGGAATGGCCTTTCATAATGTTTCTACCATCTGATTCCCAATGAGACGTTCAGGACCATTTACTGCTCTCATCATTATATGCAGAGCGCTCTTCTCTTCTGTTTCCACAAATATGTGTGTGGGTGTAAGTTCCAGTATGACCTTCAGGGCGGCTGTAGGACAGGTTCTCATAGCTCCAGTTATACAGACGCCAGCAAGCCTTTGCTCCTTAGCTAGTGCTTGCGCAAAGTTTAGTTGTCTTGCTTTCTTAGCCCACAGAACCGTTGCGTAAGTAATCATTGGGCGTACTATGATGATGTACATCCATCGCAGGATCTTGGGATTGCATCCCCAATTTTTCCCCGTGATTGCTCTACATATCATGAGAGATCTTTTCGCTTTACTAATTGTCTCATTGATGTGAGACCTCCATAATAGTTTTCTATCCAGTATGATACCTAGAAATTTTATTTCAGATTGCACATTGATCTCCACTCCATTTAGTTTAATAGGTGTAAGGTTTTTGAGTTTATATTTCCTCGTGAAGGGACAACAGTAGTTTTTATGGAGTTTATTTTAAGTCCCATCCTGTTTCACCAATCACCAGTAATTCTTAAACCACATTGGAGTAGTTCACATAGTGTGCTCTCGAATTTTTCCCTGCATGTAATCGCTATGTCATCAGCGTATCCCTGGCAGCATAACCCCATTTTAGTTAATTCCCAGAGAAGTTCAACCACCACAAGGCACCACAGCAGGGGAGATAGTACTCCACCCTGCGGACATCCTTGAACAGTGAGGTGAGGGATACTTCGGCTGTTCTGGTTTTCAGCATTTGTTCTATCCAATTGAATAGGGTAGAGTTTACCCCCTTACAAACAAGAGCCCTACTCACTGCCTTGTGTGAGGTGTTGTCAAAGGCTCCTTCAATATCCAAAAAGGCCCCTAACGCCACCTACTTGTCCTCGAGGGGTTGCTGGAGTGTTTCCGTCAGCTGGTACAGAGCAGTTTCAGTAGATCTGCCTGCCCTGTATGCATGTTGGTTCGGATGGAGGGGTGCATACGCCAGAATCCGTGTTCTGATGAAGTTGTCACAGACCTTTTCAGCTGTTTTCAAGATGAATGAGGTTAGGGATGTTGGCATAAAGGATTTGGGATGAAGTGGATCCTTCTTCCCAGCCTTCGGGATGAAAACTAACATACCAGCACCTTGGCCCTCCTCCATGGTGCTGGTATGTAGCCCAGTGCCAGACTACTCTTAATAATTTTTAGTAGTGGTTGGAAGATGAGATATAACCCCTTTTGTAGCAGGGCTGGAAAGATACCATCCACCCCTGGTGACTTAAATCGTTTTAATGTGTGGATGGCCCATTTTAGCCGATCACCAGTACATATAGATTTTGCTATAGCCCAGTCCTCATTTCTAAGTCTATGTACTGTGCCAGCACTACCCCCTTCTTCATTACGTACAAAGGACCCTGGGAAGTGAGTTTTCATTTACAGTATAACTACCATCATCTCTCCTAAGAGCGAGTGATGAGATAGTGTCTCCCTTTGCTAGAGCTTTGTGCAGCCGGCTGGCTTCCGGAGTTTCAGTGATACCTTCACAGTATTTCCTGAAACTTATACGTTTGACACTACTAATTTCCTTGTTGTAGTTAGTGGGAGCCACCGTATATTCCTCCCATTTACCTATGCTTTCAGCCCGGTTGAATAGTGTACGTACGAGTATATTTGCCCTAAGATTTGAAAGCTTATCACTCCACCAGGACGAGTCCTTGGTAGATTTAACTTTGTTCGTAGGGCAACTAGCTTCATATGAGTTTATTATGGCTTTATTTAGCTCCTCAACCGCTATCTCAAGTTCGAGAGAGTTCCTTATGGACTTGCCCAGATTTACCTGGTTTACATTGTACATAAGGTTTTTAAAAAGGACTCCCAGTTTGTTTTCCTGGGAGTTCTTGTGTTAATGACTGTGGCCTGATGGAGCCCAATGTCGAACCTAATAATTCGGTGATCAGACATTGAAGGCTCATCAGACACAGTCTAGTTTTTGACTAAGTCCTTCAAGTAAAAGTTCCCCATTGTTAAGTCTAATACCACATTCCTAGTTCTTGTTACGAAAGTGGGTGTATTTCCCACATTTAATATTTCTAGTTTGCTACTGAGTTTTTTTTTTTTTTTTTTTTTTTTTTTTTTTTTACGAGGTGTAAAGCAGTCAAAAACCCTTGTAGTGTGGGGCCCCAACCCACTAAAATCACCCCGATGTCCGGACGGATCATCCTCTCGGGACCTCGCCGTTAGGTAATACGTCGAGAGGCCGTTACGAGCGTTACCGCTCAATCGTCAGTCTTAGGTCTGTCCATTTTCAGTCCTACTTCTTGAAACATCCCCATTAACGTTTTCCTCAGCACTGCGCTGGCTTAGGCGTGCTGCTGTTCGGGCGCGTTCAGTGTTCCGCAGAGTTATCATCATAATAGATACTGTGGAACAAACTGCCTCCCATTTAGTCTCGGTTTCACACATATGCGCTACCAGATTAGCCATTGCTGGTTGTTCTCCTAAGATAGCGCTCAAGTTGTTTCTGCTCTCGTTAAATCGCGGGCAATGAAAAAGTATATGCTGCGCGTTTTCCTGCTCTCCCGGGCAACTTGGACAAAACGGGTCAACATCGTATTTGTATTTGTGCAAGTATTCCTTGAAGCACCCGTGGCCACTAAGCATCTGTGTCAAATAGAAGTTAAGTTCGCCGTGTGTGCGCGAGTACCATTCGTTGATATTATGTATCAGTTGGAATGTCCATCGGCCTTTGCTGGATTGCTCCCATCTTTGCTGCCATTGTTGCATGGTTTTCTGTCTTATTTCAAGCTTATCTGCAGCCGTTGGTCTTGTCCCTCTCCTATACAAATCCTGCATTTCATATGCAAGCAGGTCGATTGGTGGCTTACTTGATAACACACAAATGGCATCATCCGAAACTGTCCGAAAGGCGCTAGCAACCCTTAGCGCGCTGAGCCTATGTACAGATCGGATTCCTTTTGAGACGCTCTCTGTACGCGCGACTTCTGCCCCAATTGGAGCCGCATATAGGATGATCGAGGTAGTTACCCTCGATAGTAGCTTCCTTCGACTTGATCTGGGCCCTCCCAAGTTTGGCATCATCTTTGTGAGCGCACCGTTGACGCGGGCAGCCTTTTCGCATACTGTCCTAAGGTGTTCCTTGAAGGTCAGTTTCGCGTCTATGATCACTCACAAGTACCGCAGATACGGCTGCGATGTAATTTCGTGTTCGCCCACCGTTATTGTTATATGCTCTCGCACTTTTCTGGAGCTCAGCAGGACCACCTCTGTTTTCTGGGCCGCCAATTCCAGTTTTGAGTCATCAAGCCAGCTTCTTATTCTGACGATCGCATCATTGCATATCGTTTGGAGCATGTCCAGCTGTTTTGCTACTGCTACCACAGCAATGTCGTCCGCATAGCCTACCACCGTAGTATCTTCCGGTAGGTCCAGTTGGAGTATGTCATTGTACATACCATTCCATAATGAAGGGCCGAGCACAGAACCCTGGGGTACTCCCCCCGTGATCCTATATTGCTTTGCCCCTTCGTCCGTATCGTACAGTAGTACTCGGTTGTCAAAATAACTAGCTAAAATTCGCAACAAGTACTCCGGGACAGCGAATTTCCGGAGGGCGCTTATGATTAATGGCCAACTCGCCGAGTTGAAAGCGTTCTTCACATCCAATGTGATCACTGCGCAGTATTTTTTGCTTCCATTTACCCATCTCTTCCCGCTGAGTGCTTCTCTTGCAATATCCATCACTGTGAGTATAAATTCAAATAGGCACTCTCCTCTGGTGTTGTTGTTGGAGCTGCCCCAGATTTCATTGTGCGCATCGGCGTCACATCCTATCAGCAGTGGCAGTTTTTTGGAGTTTCAGTACTCCACCAGTTTAATGGCTGCGTCCGGAGGAGCGCAGGACACATCTCCTGGGAAGTATGCTGATGCCACCACCACTTCCTTCGTACTTCCATTGATGGATACGGTTACGTGAAGAGCGACTAAGTCTCCGGAGAGGTATTCTGAAAGATATATAGAATTATAGGTATTTCGTAGGATTATACAAGCCCTATGGCAAGTGGATCTAACATCATACATTACCCGTATGCCTTTGCCTGTCAGGCCCTTGACTTGCCCCCTGTGCACCTAGGGTTCCTGAACCAGCACCATCCCAAGTTGTTGTTTGGTGAAGCATCTCGTAATAACCGCGGATGCGGCCTTAGCGTGATGCAGATTTATTTGTGCCACCCTGGTGCTGGTCATTCTATCTACTGCATGGGCTCGTCCTCCTCCGTCAGAGTTTGGTAGTCCTCTGACGCAGTGCCTACACACATACAGCTGGCCTCCAGCTGTATTTGGGCTAGACCCTCCTCATCGCCCTCACGTTCTTGAGGTAGAAGGCTGATCTCTTCGGTGACATTAGACACCGCCATCTCCTCAGCCACCTTGGTTGCGACATCCACAGGTAAAACTGGTTGTATTGTCCCAGATGGAGCGCTTATTGTTGTCGTTGCCGCCCTGCCAATCCGAGATTTATGCAGGTGTACAGGCACCCGACCAAATCTGTAATGCAGTAAGCTGCCTCGGTTCTTTATAGCGTCTGGAGATCTGTCGTCGATCCCTATCGTTAGAAGCTTACCATTGTTTTCTTCTTTGCTCTTGAAAATCCTCCACAACGAGGTATGGAGGCCCCCGTTCTGGGTCACGAGGATATTCAGGAGCGTACTGTCTTCCCTACCTGCAACCTTGGGCAAGTAGACCGGCATGAGGTGTATTCCTGGTAGATTATCCACCAGGCACGTCGTCAGATCTACTCCCTTCCAGTCAGGTAGTTTGGAGACTACTTCCTGCAGCCATTCCGCAGTTTTCTTGCCGAGGCAGTCCACGAGTATGTGCCCTGGGCGAAAGTATATACCTTCAATTTCTCCAAGTTGCTCTCGAGTAAGGACCTGCTCGGGAAACGCTTTGGGTAGGGCAGTCATTCTGATGGTCCTGACTGCATTAGCGTAGCTGGCAACGGACCCCCTGGCTGCAATATTTACAGGAGTGCGTTTGTCCTCCTTCTTCTTCGCCACATTACTCGTCAGAGGAGATACCTCTGTGGCATTTCGTTTCCGAGCTTCACTAGGAGATGTAGTTTTGACAAGATTCAGGGCTTTTTCTTTAGCTGCTTCATGTGTCAAACTCTCCGTTAGGTACCTCATGTACCATTTCGCGCCGGCGCGGCTCAAACCCGTCATCTTACGTATGTCACGGAATCGTAACATTTTCGACGGTAGATCAGCGACTGGACCTCCGATTCCGCCGTTCTTCCCGGTTAACCCACCGGGCAGACCAGTACTTGTAGATGCCGTTGCTGTAGTTGTAGGTCCTATTCTGCCTCTGACATTGGCATCTTTCCCTATTCGTCCAGGTCTTTTACCCTGTTGACCCCGTCGGTACGTGTCCTTGTTCCCGTCCGTTTTCCTTGTCGTTTTGGCGGTCGGTATCTTGGAGGTATTCCTCCACCCGATTCACCAGTTGTGATGCGGTATAATTTCCCGCTATTTTGTTTAGTGTTTGTTTGTTATCCATAAAGTTCCCATGTGTGGGGGTCAGTAGGTCAGCCGTTTCATAGCCTAACACGGCACAAGGTCACAAGACTCACTGAGTCGACCAGGTATCAGTGAGGCTCCGTATTAAGACAGCCGGTTACCCTTGGCTGCCTACCATCCAATGGGCACGGGTCGCATGACACCCTGGAGTAGGGGAGGTATTGATGGACTCCATAGTCTGGATCCGTCGTGTTCTATTCAGTTGCAGGGTTACCTCTAGCAGGGTGTGATTCTTCAACACGCACAACGATCTTAATGGGATAGAGGCTAAGGATCTTGAGTAGATCTTTAATCGCGTATCTCCACTCTGAGTACTCACTCACTCAACCCCATGGTTCGTGTATGTAATAAAATGATTTACTGCTTAAGCCTAGTTTATACTTCATACAATTAATGATCATCGTAATCCCCTTAGGGGAATTGAACGATGTTAAATTTGAACCCAGCAGCAATAAATACAAAAAAAAATTTTCTTTTATAAAAACCACCTAAAATCCTATTGCTACCATAACAACATTTTCAACATTAGTCATGGTGGCAGTCTCAAGTCAAAGTGCTTCTGCACACACATAACCGCATATGCCAATCAAAATAGATGCAAACACGGATGCTGCGTATCTCACGTCCATTATATAAGAATCTGCTTTACGAGTACATGCTATTCAGCTCAACAAAAATACTTCGTCAGCTCCGAAATCCTCCCTTGCAGTGATGGTTAAAAAACGCCACACCCACAAACTGTATATATATATATATATATATATATATATATATATATATATATATATATATATATATATATATATATATATATATATATATATATATATATATATATATATATATATATATATATATATATATATATATATATATATATATATATATATATATATATATATATATATATATATATATATATATATATATATATATATATATATATATATATATATATATATATATATATATATATATATATATATATATATATATATATATATATATATATATATATATATATATATATATATATATATATATATATATATATATATATATATATATATATATATATATATATATATATATATATATATTAGGGTGGGGCGATTAGTATGGAAGGAAAAAAATCTTAATGGGCGCTTCGCGTTTCTGATTTTTGGGATTGTACTGAGCAAAAAAGTCCACTAGAGCATACGTCTACGGTGAAAATCGAGCTTCCAGATTTTGACTTGCAGTTTTTTCTCAGACTTAATTTTTTTGAAAATTTTGCAAATTTTCTTGGGCTCATATTTCGTAAAGTATTTGAAAAGTATTTGAGCCCTGGAAAAATCCCAAGAATTCCTGTGGGTGTGCATGAGAGCCGGACATTCTGTCAACAAAAAGATGTCTCATCTTCCTCCATACAGAATCTGCAGGAGCCTTCCGAGGTGACCCCCATTCTCACCATATGTGAGTTCAGTTTACAGTGTCCTGTGAGTAGGCCTGTCATTATCTCAAGATTATTCTTAGAGAGACTGATGAGTGGTTCGAATCTCTTAAGGTGGTATATCCCTAGCAGACTCTTTGATACCATTAGGCCTGGTGTGTTAATCCAGTGTTTGTGCCTATGGTGCCCCTCATCGATCCTAAGCTGGCTGAACAGCTTGCCCTTGCCTACAGGTTCTGACCCAATAAAGGGTGTTGCAGCACCTGCCTTGCAAGTTCGTCGGCAATCTCATTCCCTTCTATGCCAGCATGTCCTGGTACCCGTAGAATTGTCACTTTGTTGCGTGAGCCAAGAGCATTAAGTTTTTTCATGCACTCCCATACTAGTTTCGAATTTACCTGATAAGAGGTAAGTGCCCTAATAGCCGCTTGGCTATCCGATAAGATAGCAATTTTCTTAGCACGTAACCTTTTTCAATGTTGAAATGTGCATATCTCTCAATGGCGTGGATTTCCGCCTGGAAGATGCTAGTATATTTGCCTAGGGATTCATAGTATTTGTACTTAGGTCCAAATACCCCCGCGCCGGAACCCTCTTCTGTGAGAGATCCGTCGGTGCACCAGGTTATCGTGGATTGATATAACCTGTAGGTTTCGCTGAGACCTCTCCATGCGTTTTTGCAGCTCCACTCTGTTTTAAACAACTTAGTTAAACTGTAGAGCGTGATTGTAAAGTCCTTCGGTATACAGATGTCTGGAATGGCCTTTCATAATGTTTCTACCATCTGATTCCCAATGAGACGTTCAGGACCATTTACTGCTCTCATCATTATATGCAGAGCGCTCTTCTCTTCTGTTTCCACAAATATGTGTGTGGGTGTAAGTTCCAGTATGACCTTCAGGGCGGCTGTAGGACAGGTTCTCATAGCTCCAGTTATACAGACGCCAGCAAGCCTTTGCTCCTTAGCTAGTGCTTGCGCAAAGTTTAGTTGTCTTGCTTTCTTAGCCCACAGAACCGTTGCGTAAGTAATCATTGGGCGTACTATGATGATGTACATCCATCGCAGGATCTTGGGATTGCATCCCCAATTTTTCCCCGTGATTGCTCTACATATCATGAGAGATCTTTTCGCTTTACTAATTGTCTCATTGATGTGAGACCTCCATAATAGTTTTCTATCCAGTATGATACCTAGAAATTTTATTTCAGATTGCACATTGATCTCCACTCCATTTAGTTTAATAGGTGTAAGGTTTTTGAGTTTATATTTCCTCGTGAAGGGACAACAGTAGTTTTTATGGAGTTTATTTTAAGTCCCATCCTGTTTCACCAATCACCAGTAATTCTTAAACCACATTGGAGTAGTTCACATAGTGTGCTCTCGAATTTTTCCCTGCATGTAATCGCTATGTCATCAGCGTATCCCTGGCAGCATAACCCCATTTTAGTTAATTCCCAGAGAAGTTCAACCACCACAAGGCACCACAGCAGGGGAGATAGTACTCCACCCTGCGGACATCCTTGAACAGTGAGGTGAGGGATACTTCGGCTATTCTGGTTTTCAGCATTTGTTCTATCCAATTGAATAGGGTAGAGTTTACCCCCTTACAAACAAGAGCCCTACTCACTGCCTTGTGTGAGGTGTTGTCAAAGGCTCCTTCAATATCCAAAAAGGCCCCTAACGCCACCTACTTGTCCTCGAGGGGTTGCTGGAGTGTTTCCGTCAGCTGGTACAGAGCAGTTTCAGTAGATCTGCCTGCCCTGTATGCATGTTGGTTCGGATGGAGGGGTGCATACGCCAGAATCCGTGTTCTGATGAAGTTGTCACAGACCTTTTCAGCTGTTTTCAAGATGAATGAGGTTAGGGATGTTGGCATAAAGGATTTGGGATGAAGTGGATCCTTCTTCCCAGCCTTCGGGATGAAAACTAACATACCAGCACCTTGGCCCTCCTCCATGGTGCTGGTATGTAGCCCAGTGCCAGACTACTCTTAATAATTTTTAGTAGTGGTTGGAAGATGAGATATAACCCCTTTTGTAGCAGGGCTGGAAAGATACCATCCACCCCTGGTGACTTAAATCGTTTTAATGTGTGGATGGCCCATTTTAGCCGATCACCAGTACATATAGATTTTGCTATAGCCCAGTCCTCATTTCTAAGTCTATGTACTGTGCCAGCACTACCCCCTTCTTCATTACGTACAAAGGACCCTGGGAAGTGAGTTTTCATTTACAGTATAACTACCATCATCTCTCCTAAGAGCGAGTGATGAGATAGTGTCTCCCTTTGCTAGAGCTTTGTGCAGCCGGCTGGCTTCCGGAGTTTCAGTGATACCTTCACAGTATTTCCTGAAACTTATACGTTTGACACTACTAATTTCCTTGTTGTAGTTAGTGGGAGCCACCGTATATTCCTCCCATTTACCTATGCTTTCAGCCCGGTTGAATAGTGTACGTACGAGTATATTTGCCCTAAGATTTGAAAGCTTATCACTCCACCAGGACGAGTCCTTGGTAGATTTAACTTTGTTCGTAGGGCAACTAGCTTCATATGAGTTTATTATGGCTTTATTTAGCTCCTCAACCGCTATCTCAAGTTCGAGAGAGTTCCTTATGGACTTGCCCAGATTTACCTGGTTTACATTGTACATAAGGTTTTTAAAAAGGACTCCCAGTTTGTTTTCCTGGGAGTTCTTGTGTTAATGACTGTGGCCTGATGGAGCCCAATGTCGAACCTAATAATTCGGTGATCAGACATTGAAGGCTCATCAGACACAGTCTAGTTTTTGACTAAGTCCTTCAAGTAAAAGTTCCCCATTGTTAAGTCTAATACCACATTCCTAGTTCTTGTTACGAAAGTGGGTGTATTTCCCACATTTAATATTTCTAGTTTGCTACTGAGTTTTTTTTTTTTTTTTTTTTTTTTTTTTTTTTTACGAGGTGTAAAGCAGTCAAAAACCCTTGTAGTGTGGGGCCCCAACCCACTAAAATCACCCCGATGTCCGGACGGATCATCCTCTCGGGACCTCGCCGTTAGGTAATACGTCGAGAGGCCGTTACGAGCGTTACCGCTCAATCGTCAGTCTTAGGTCTGTCCATTTTCAGTCCTACTTCTTGAAACATCCCCATTAACGTTTTCCTCAGCACTGCGCTGGCTTAGGCGTGCTGCTGTTCGGGCGCGTTCAGTGTTCCGCAGAGTTATCATCATAATAGATACTGTGGAACAAACTGCCTCCCATTTAGTCTCGGTTTCACACATGCTACCAGATTAGCCATTGCTGGTTGTTCTCCTAAGATAGCGCTCAAGTTGTTTCTGCTCTCGTTAAATCGCGGGCAATGAAAAAGTATATGCTGCGCGTTTTCCTGCTCTCCCGGGCAACTTGGACAAAACGGGTCAACATCGTATTTGTATTTGTGCAAGTATTCCTTGAAGCACCCGTGGCCACTAAGCATCTGTGTCAAATAGAAGTTAAGTTCGCCGTGTGTGCGCGAGTACCATTCGTTGATATTATGTATCAGTTGGAATGTCCATCGGCCTTTGCTGGATTGCTCCCATCTTTGCTGCCATTGTTGCATGGTTTTCTGTCTTATGTCAAGCTTATCTGCAGCCGTTGGTCTTGTCCCTCTCCTATACAAATCCTGCATTTCATATGCAAGCAGGTCGATTGGTGGCTTACTTGATAACACACAAATGGCATCATCCGAAACTGTCCGAAAGGCGCTAGCAACCCTTAGCGCGCTGAGCCTATGTACAGATCGGATTCCTTTTGAGACGCTCTCTGTACGCGCGACTTCTGCCCCAATTGGAGCCGCATATAGGATGATCGAGGTAGTTACCCTCGATAGTAGCTTCCTTCGACTTGATCTGGGCCCTCCCAAGTTTGGCATCATCTTTGTGAGCGCACCGTTGACGCGGGCAGCCTTTTCGCATACTGTCCTAAGGTGTTCCTTGAAGGTCAGTTTCGCGTCTATGATCACTCACAAGTACCGCAGATACGGCTGCGATGTAATTTCGTGTTCGCCCACCGTTATTGTTATATGCTCTCGCACTTTTCTGGAGCTCAGCAGGACCACCTCTGTTTTCTGGGCCGCCAATTCCAGTTTTGAGTCATCAAGCCAGCTTCTTATTCTGACGATCGCATCATTGCATATCGTTTGGAGCATGTCCAGCTGTTTTGCTACTGCTACCACAGCAATGTCGTCCGCATAGCCTACCACCGTAGTATCTTCCGGTAGGTCCAGTTGGAGTATGTCATTGTACATACCATTCCATAATGAAGGGCCGAGCACAGAACCCTGGGGTACTCCCCCCGTGATCCTATATTGCTTTGCCCCTTCGTCCGTATCGTACAGTAGTACTCGGTTGTCAAAATAACTAGCTAAAATTCGCAACAAGTACTCCGGGACAGCGAATTTCCGGAGGGCGCTTATGATTAATGGCCAACTCGCCGAGTTGAAAGCGTTCTTCACATCCAATGTGATCACTGCGCAGTATTTTTTGCTTCCATTTACCCATCTCTTCCCGCTGAGTGCTTCTCTTGCAATATCCATCACTGCTTGGACTGCATCCACGGTGGATCGCGATCTCCGAAATCCAAATTGATTTGCGGCCAATCCTCCTGGCTTTTCAAGTGATTCTTGCAGTCTGTCGCAGATAATTCTCTCTAAGATTTTACCCAGCGTATCGAGCATGCAAATTGGTCTGTACGAGGATGGGTGGTCCGGCTGCTTTCCGGGCTTAAGCAGTAATACCAGCCTCTGCCTTTTCCAAATATCTGGGTATATTCCCTCGTTTAAGCACGCATTGTACACCTGCGTGAAGATTTCAGGTGTTGCCTTGACCGCCGCTTTTACCGCAATATTGGGCAAACCGTCTAGCCCGGGTGCTTTACCGTCAGCGATTTTCCGCAGAGTCAACACTACCTCATCAGTGGAAATCTCGGGGATTTCTGTGCTGTTTATTTGTTGGCCGTTGTACAGAATTGTTTCCTCCTGTGGAGGAAAGAGCGCTGCAACCACCTTACGCATCAATTTATATTCTGTTGGTTGCGGTGCTCTTGGCCCTTTCAGTTTGGCCATCACTGCCTTGTATGCGTTACCCCATGGATCGAGATCAGAACTGTCGTAGAGCTCCTTAAAATATGCGTTTTTGCTGTTTTTAATGGCTACTTTCAGTACTTTCCTACACTCTTTATGTACTTGATGCAGCGTTTCCCAAATTGGCCTATTGCGAGCTCGTTTTGCCTTTCTGCGCGCTTGGTTACATCTTTTCCTCGCATTAGCGATTTCGTCATTCCACCAGTAGACTGGTTTCCTCACAATTCTGTTTGATATTCTTGGCATTGCCACGTCACAGGCCATGCTGAGTTTGTCCGTTATGCTGACCGCCATCTTTTCTGCCGTGTCCAGGGGGATTTCCTCATCTTTCCAGGCGGTATTAAAGGCTTCTACGTCAAAAACCTGCCATTTCCATCGTTTTGTTGGCACTTTGCGAATTCGTTGTTTTTTCGGCGCAGTGATATCTATTTCAATAGCCCGGTGATCACTGTGTGTGTATATGCTGCTGACTTCCCACTGTGCGTTGCGAGTTATAACATTGTGTGTGAAGGTGAGGTCTATCACGGAACCCCTCCTGCCTGTTTCGAATGTATTCTTACTACCGTGGTTTAAAAGGTCTAACGATAGTGGAGCTAGGCATTCGAGCAGAATTCTTCCTCGCTGATCTGTGCGTGTACTTCCCCATGCTGTGGACCAGGCGTTGAAGTCTCCTGCTACTACGACCGGACTTTTACCTCGCGCTTCTATCACCAAGGCCATCAACATCCTCTCGAAGTCATCTAGAGTCATACTGGGGGGAGCATAGCATGAAAAAAGTACACATTTTTTATTTTCGCCCATGTGAAACCATTTTCCGCCATTGTCATCTTCTGCTGAATTGAGCTATCGTTACTTGCCCATATAGCAGCTTTACCGTGGGCATCCTGTACCCAGTTGTGACAATTTAAATTTCGGTATTGTTCACACAATAGCCCCACGTCGAATTTTTGTTCGAACATAGTTTGGGTCAGGAGATCCTGGGCCGCCGCGCATCGGTTTAAGTTTAGTTGCACGATTCTCATTGTCCGCAATCTTTCCTCGCCTTCTGATATACCGGACATTTGTAGCTGCCAGCTGCATGAATGCCTTCGCATAGAGCGCACCTCTCTTTGCTTTTACAGGTTGCTGCTAGGTGGCCCTTTTCGCCGCACCTTCTACACATGTCTGTTTTGTCTATGGGTTCATTACAGTGATGCGCCAGATGACCGTAACCCCAGCATCTGAAGCAACGCTTAAGTGATACCGTCTCCCGAATTCTGCAATTTACCCATCCGATTTGTATATTACGCGCAGTCAGTAATTTTTTGGCATCATTTGCGGGAAGATCGATGTACGCTGTCTGCGTACCGTCATAGCACTTTCGCATATTGTTTATTGCCGAGACGTCCGGCCTACTGATGTTACCCTTTTCCTTCAAGGCGTCGCAAATCTCCTCGGGGGTAGTAATCATATCCACATCTCTACATTGTATTCTGATGCAGTGCGTTTTTGCCACTACTTTTGCCGCATCTCTGAGGACTTCCTCCACCGCCGCTTTATATTTTGCCGTCTTATTTTCGGGAGCACTCTTAAGCTTGATTACCAAGTCTCCTTTGTTACCCTGGTATATGCGCCTAACATCTCCCCCTAGCTCTTTCAACGCACTACTGGCTTTCACCGTTTTTAGGATGTCGGCGTATGACGATGCACCCGCTGCCGTAATTATGATGGCATCCGGTCTAGGTTTTATATCGTAGGCTTTAGCGTCTTGTTGCTTTTTCCTTGGTTTTTTTTCCACCTTTGTCCACCGTTCCTTTTCTTGCGGTTTTAGGGCATCATCTCCTGTTTGTGGGCATTGTACCTGCGTGACCACCCCTTTCCTGGCTGGTGCCTTGGGACAGACGACCTGCGCAAGTGGAATTTCAACTGCCGCGCTAAGATCGTTATTTGCTCGCACTCTTTTCACGGGCCCCGTTGTTGCATCGCAGTTCATTACTGTCGGACTGGCGTTGGCCCTTCGCCTCTTCCCAGATCCCGTGTTCACTCCGACTGTGATCGTGTTCGGCTGTGGAGCGTTTTGAATGGTGCGCATGCTCTTTAATTGCATCTCGATCTCGACGTGTTTTGCCTTCATAACCGCTGCTAGTCGTTTTACCTCATTATGCACATTTGGCTTAATCTTGCAAAACTGCAATAAATCGTTTATGGCCTTCCCCAGAGCTGTAATTTGAGCATTGAGGGGGGTTACCGCAACTTCTGTGCGTTCCTTTGCTGCTCCAGTGTCCCGAGTGGATATAGGCGGAGTTGATACTGCCAGGGCACCTGGTAGTTTTTCGTCCGTTTTTTCCACTGTCTTCATTTTGCACCCCTCCTGTTGGCTACAATTTGTAGTGGTAAGGGAGCCCGTGTAGAGAGATACTGGTGTCCCAATTATGTCACTGTGTGTACTTTGAGCATCGCCTGTTACATCATTTTCATTTTGTCCACCTGATACGCCGTATGCTGACAGTACTTTGCCGTGTGGCGGTGATCTTTCGATGAGAGAGCTTCTATTGAAGATATCCGCTACGCCTGTTGTCTGCTTATTGCTATCGTTATTTATAGTTTTTTTTTGGTTTATTTGCTTGTCCATGTAATATGGGCCCAAACTCACAACCGCTGTCTCCTCTCGTGCAATTAGTTTCCGTAAGTCCCATGGTTATCTATGAATTCAGGGAGGCCATGCGGGGGTTGACATTGTCCCTTATGGGGAACAGTGTTCAGGGCCAGACTTCGAGCCGGAACTAATGGGGAGTTATCTCAACCCAACCTAAGTGGCCACGGCTGTGGCTACGAGCTTCGAACGTATTGTGAGACCTGCCAGGTTTTAAAAGGACGGAAGAAGTAGCGAATCTTTCTGGAAGCCATTTCAGCAAGATTTCACTCCGCCTACTGAGGTAACAGGGATCCACTACTCCAGCCCAGTGTCGTCTGCTTCCTTTCCAGTATACCATAATCAGAATCTTACTGGATTCAATCCTGATAGCCCTAAGGCCGGCATTCGTACTTTAAACAGCCGCTCCTAACATGGAGAACAGACGCTGACCAGTGATACCACTCATTTTGTGTCCGTTGCTCCTGGATTTTTAAGTTCACAATGCGAGTGCAAAGTGAAGGGGACACATACTTCAAAAGAGGCGGTGTCAACTCGCCACTGTCACGGGAATTTCAACGGACTTGCTAGCTTTTTTACCGCGTCCTCAGATTCCCGCCGCTCCTCGTCGGGGATTGCTTATTTGTCAGAGACTTATTCACAACTAACCTGCTACTACAGGTCTTTCGGCTATCCGCGACCTGCCGACCCCTCCGGTAGCTTAGAGCCCAGCTATCGTGTCTGATCGGGTTTTACTACTCGAAAGTAGCAGCAAAACAGAACACGTCCGGATTTGCTACTGAGTATAAATTCAAATAGGCACTCTCCTCTGGTGTTGTTGTTGGAGCTGCCCCAGATTTCATTGTGCGCATCGGCGTCACATCCTATCAGCAGTGGCAGTTTTTTGGAGTTTCAGTACTCCACCAGTTTAATGGCTGCGTCTGGAGGAGCGCAGGGCACATCTCCTTGGAAGTATGCTGATGCCACCACCACTTCCTTCGTACTTCCATTGATGGATACGGGTACGTGAAGAGCGACTAAGTCTCCGGAGAGGTATTCTGAAGGATATATAGAATTATAGGTTTTTCGTAGGATTATACAAGCCCTATGGCAAGTGGATCTAACATCATACATTACCCGTATGCCTTTGCCTGTCAGGCCCTTGACTTGCCCCCTGTGCACCCAGGGTTCCTGAACCAGCACCATCCCAAGTTGTTGTTTGGTGAAGCATCTCGTAATAACCGCGGATGCGGCCTTAGCGTGATGCAGATTTATTTGTGCCACCCTGGTGCTGGTCATTCTATCTACTGCATGGGCTCGTCCTCCTCCGTCAGAGTTTGGTAGTCCTCTGACGCAGTGCCTACACACATACAGCTGGCCTCCAGCTGTATTTGGGCTAGACCCTCCTCATCACCCTCACGTTCTTGCGGTAGAAGGCTGATCTCTTCGGTGACATTAGACACCGCCATCTCCTCAGCCACCTTGGTTGCGACATCCACAGGTAAAACTGGTTGTATTGTCCCAGATGGAGCGCTTATTGTTGTCGTTGCCGCCCTGCCAATCCGAGATTTATGCAGGTGTACAGGCACCCGACCAAATCTGTAATGCAGTAAGCTGCCTCGCTTCTTTATAGCGTCTGGAGATCTGTCGTCGATCCCAATCGTTAGAAGCTTACCATTGTTTTCTTCTTTGCTCTTGAAAATCCTCCACAACGAGGTATGGAGGCCCCCGTTCTGGGTCACGAGGATATTCAGGAGCGTACTGTCTTCCCTACCTGCAACCTTGGGCAAGTAGACCGGCATGAGGTGTATTCCTGGTAGATTATCCACCAAGCACGTCGTCAGATCTACTCCCTTCCAGTCAGGTAGTTTGGAGACTACTTCCTGCAGCCATTCCGCAGTTTTCTTGCCGAGGCAGTCCACGAGTATGTGCCCTGGGCGAAAGTATATACCTTCAATTTCTCCAAGTTGCTCTCGAGTAAGGACCTGCTCGGGAAACGCTTTGGGTAGGGCAGTCATTCTGATGGTCCTGTCTGCATTAGCGTAGTTGGCAACGGACCCCCTGGCTGCAATATTTACAGGAGTGCGTTTGTCCTCCTTCTTCGCCACATTACTCGTCAGAGGAGATACCTCTGTGGCATTTCGTTTCCGAGCTTCACTAGGAGATGTAGTTTTGACAAGATTCAGTTCTTTTTCTTTAGCTGCTTCATGTGTCAAACTCTCCTTTAGGTACCTCATGTACCATTTCGCGCCGGCGCGGTTCAAACCCGTCATCTTACGTATGTCACGGAATCGTAACATTTTCGACGGTAGATCAGCGACTGGACCTCCGATTTCGCCGTTCTTCCCGGTTAACCCACCGGGCAGACCAGTACTTGTAGATGCCGTTGCTGTAGTTGTAGGTCCTATTCTGCCTCTGACATTGGCATCTTTCCCTATTCGTCCAGGTCTTTTACCCTGTTGACCCCGTCGGTACGTGTCCTTGTTCCCGTCCGTTTTCCTTGTCGTTTTGGCGGTCGGTATCTTGGAGGTATTCCTCCACCCGATTCACCAGTTGTGATGCGGTATAATTTCCCGCTATTTTGTTTAGTGTTTGTTTGTTATCCATAAAGTTCCCATGTGTGGGGGTCAGTAGGTCAGCCGTTTCATAGCCTAACACGGCAAGGTCACAAGACTCACTGAGTCGACCAGGTATCAGTGAGGCTCCGCATTAAGACAGCCGGTTACCCTTGGCTGCCCACCATCCAATGGGCACGGGTCGCATGACACCCTGGAGTAGGGGAGGTATTGATGGACTCCACAGTCTAGATCCGTCGTGTTCTGTTCAGTTGCAGGGTTACCTCTAGCAGGGTGTGATTCTTCAACACGCACAACGATCTTAATGAGATAGAGGCTAAGGATCTTGAGTAGATCTATAATCGCGTATCTCCACTCTGAGTACTCACTCACTCAACCCCATGGTTCGTGTATGTAATAAAATGATTTACTGCTTAAGCCTAGTTTATACTTCATACAATTAATGTTCATCGTAATCCCCTTAGGGGAATTGAACGATGTTAAATTTGAACCCAGCAGCAATAAATACAAAAAAAAATTTTCTTTTATAAAAACTACCTAAAATCCTATTTCTACCATAACAACATTTTCAACATTAGTCATGGTGGCAGTCTCAAGTCAAAGTGCTTCTGCACACACATAACCGCATATGCCAATCAAAATAGATGCAAACACGGATGCTGCGTATCTCACGTCCATTATATAAGAATCTGCTTTACGAGTACATGCTATTCAGCTCAACAAAAATACTTTGTCAGCTCCGAAATACTCCCTTGCAGTGATGGTTAAAAAACGCCACACCCACAAACTATATATATATATATATATATATATATATATATATATGTATATATATATATTAGGGTGGGGCGATTAGTATGGAAGGAAAAAATCTTAATGGGGGCTTCGCGTTTCTGATTTTTGGGATTGTACTGAGCCAAAAAGTCCACTAGACCATACGTCTACGGTGAAAATCGAGCTTCCAGATTTTGACTTGCAGTTTTTTCTCAGACTTTATTTTTTTGAAAATTTTGCAAATTTTCTTGGGCTCATATTTCGTAAAGTATTTGAAATTTTGACTAACGTTGTAGCTATTGTCTCGGGCTACAATTTCTCTGAACATATTACTTTAAAAAAAATTCGTTTTCATCGTCGAAAAGTCGAAAACGTAGAAAATTCACCACTTTTTGTCACGTTTTTTTGGATATTTTGGCCTATAACAGCCAAACCATTGAGATTTTCGATCTAATACTACAAAAATTGTAGCCAAGATAATAGTTAAGAACTCTCTAGTACATCGCAAAAGCATTGGAATGCTCCTTCAGGCAGTTTTGGCCTTGTGAAAGTGCAAATTTTTCGTGAAAATATTGATAAATTACCATTTTCAGTTGTTCATAGCGCAAAATCATAAAAATGTTCTATTTCTTATTTTTATTCTATTTTTTATTTTATTCTATTTTATTCTATTTATTTTATTTCTTATTTGATGAAGACAACCGCCGTGTACATCTAGTGTACGATATATAATTTTGCTCCCCATTGATTCCCAAAGGTGCTGTGGAATGTGTAAAAAGCGCATAGAGCTTTCCTAGACCTCTCCTCCAAGGCCATTTCGTTTTGCCCATCCCTCTAAATTGCTAAGTACAGAGTTCATTAGATTCACTGTTCTTTCATTAACATAGGCGTGCTAAAGTTTTGCTCATTGATTATGTTCTCTTCTCCGGGGTATGCTCAGCGGTGTCCGGGGTTCGTCAACAGAATATTCTTCACACTTTCAACCTTCTTGTCTTAATAACTACTTTATTTATTTATATTTGAGGGTATTTAATATTAACTTGAATTTTATCCCATGATCCTGTCAAGCACTTTTGAGCTCCAGGTTGATAGAACTGGAGGACTTGACGACGATAGTAGTATAGATGTAAACAAGGCATCGCGTATATAACAAGAGTTGTCTATAAGAGGGAATTGCCTGATGTAAACTGAATGTTCGTATTGTTACGATTGAAATATTTATTTCGCGATTTTATATTCAGACTTTGAAAGTTTGTTTCAATTCCAAACGCTTGTTATTCCACACTTCTGACAGATTCGTAATTAATATTTATATTTATAAACTTAGTGAAAGTTTAACGTGATTGAGAATTGTTTCATACAAAAGAACGTAACAAACGAAGCCTTCTTTGAGTTGTTTTGTATTTTTAACAAAAGGTTTTGTATGGGTGAAATTTTTGAGGGGATAAATTTCATCTTCACAATACCAACCAGTGTTTGTAGTGTTTTTAACAGAAATGACGAAAGATTGATTGGCTTATAATCTTTACTGAGTTGTGATTCGCTTCACCCGCCTTAGGGACAAAGACGACCCTTACTTCTCTCCCTGGAAATTCATTAAATTCGGGTAATTCCCCACAATCACTTGTGTTACTTCTGTGATGGGCGCCATTTTGCAGCCTACACTATTTCATCGTAGACAGAATGGTGGCCACGCCTACCTCACGCATGTGGTCATGGTTCTTCACCCGCCTCACTGCATCGAGGGCGGAACAATCTAATTTATATATCCCTAATGTATTTTTCTACCTACCCCAACTCAACTCTCCTTCTCCTAACTGGCTCGTCTGCCATTTCTCTACCATCATTCCATTAAGTGAGCTTGCTCTGTCTCAGCCCAGCTTCCTCTCCTTCCTTTTTTTTTATATATATTATGCGATTAAGTACTAATTGTTCACATACTCGTATATACTTTAACCTAACTATTTACATGTTACTTTGACATACATAAATACAACTTATCTTCTTATCTTAAATTGTTCACATATATACTTTAACCTAACTATTTACATGTTACTTTGACATACATAAATACAACTTATCTTTTTATCTTATATTCTCGGATCTAGATGCTTCGCTGCCCTAAGAGATGGGAACTGAATGCCGCCGCTGTAGTTGGCCTTTCTACCGCATAAGCGTTTTTTACCTCGGTCGTGTCAACATTTTTTTTTTATCACTTTAGTATTGCGATATTACTCTATTAACTCTTGCAATTTTTTAACTAATCTAAATTTAATCACGCACCACGAAAAACCAGCTATGACTCACGACGGTTGACAATTTTCATAACTTTTTCTCACTTCCCAACTTTTTTAACTATTTTCTGCATTCCGAAAATTCCGCTACTTCACCTTAGTGCTCTCACCCCTACTCTCACTAATCTTATCACCCATCCAGACTCTACTCCTCCGTCCTTCTTGGCTTCACTCAGCAGCAGCCATAGCAACAGCTGTACTACTCGTAAGTAGGTCAACAACCTCCCTACAATCTACCAGTGACTCACATTATCACTTCCCACTCTCATTCTCCCAAGACAGGCACACATTCACCTCTCTTCTCCATTTACCCACACACATACTCACCCACTTGTTAGATTATTATAATTTACAATTGCTCATCTTTATCGATATCAATGATAATTGTTTTTTGTTTCTTTTGTTACATATGCAATATGTCACTTATGTCAACTTGATTTGTCTCTTCCTTTTGTAACTTCCGTTTTTACCTTCTTCTTTTTGTTTGCCTTAAGCACTATACATCGTAAAACTTATCTCTGTATTAATTAAATAATATTTTATAATAAAGTAATTTATCTTAAGGAAATAGCTCTGGTTTTTATTTCTAAATAGCTTACGCTTAAATCCTCAAGCCTTTCAATGGTTATGGGCCCAGGGATTGCTGAGATAAATTCACTTTAAATAAAATATTTGTATAATTTTTTTTGTAATTTTTTCATCATAAAAAAAAATTAATATGGCTGATTTTCATCATCAAATGCCGAAATTGACAACCACAAATTATTTTAACTGGCGCTTCAAATTGGAAATGCTTTTAAAGCGCGAGGGCAATTACAGAAGCTAAACCAGCAGAAAATTTTGTTCAATGGGAAAAAACCGATCAAAAAGCTCACGCTACTATAGCCCTGTGTATTGGAGACGATCAAATTCATCACATACGTAACAAATTGACTGCAAAAGAGGCATGGGATGCCCTTAAGGAATTTTATGAACGTGATGCTCCAGGTGTAAAAGTAAGGTTGCTACGCGAAGTGATGGCGCAGAGAGCCAGTGATGACACTAACATGGAGGCGCACGTAGGTCAGATGAATGAACTATTTCAAAAGCTTATTGCGTTAGGTAGCAATATAACATGGGAATTTTTAGCGATGGCTACAATTTTGGGTTCTCTTCCAAGTAGTTATGATGGACTAATAACAGCAATGGAGGCGCACGATCAAAAAGATTTGACACCATCTCTTGTTTGTGTAAAAATCATTGAAGAGTATCGCCGGAGGCAAGATCGAGATAAAACAGTGGTTACGTCTGAAGGTGCAGATGCCCTACGGGTCATGAATTTTAAACGTAAGAGTGGGAATAGCATTACTTGTTTTTTTTGCAAGAGAAAAGGTCACGTCCGAAGTAAATGCACAGAGTACTCTGCGTGGAAGGCTAACAAAGAAAGCAAAGAACGTAAATCAAAAGCAAATATTATAGAGCAAAATGATTCTGCTGAACATTTATTTTTTGTTGGCACAAAGAACTGTGACGAATTTATTGAGGACTCTGGAGCCACATGTCATATTTCTAGTAATCGTTGATGTTTTTGATGGGTCACATACTGAAAATGTTTCAGTGGCAAATGGTCAATTGGTTGCTGCATCTGGCAAAGGCAGTTTTGTCATACATACAATAAACGGTGATGGGCAATCAAACAGAGTTCGTATCGAAGACGTTTTATATGTTCCTGAAATTGGTGGCAATCTGATTTCTGTTAAACGATTGGCAGAAAAAGGCATGAAAGTCACATTTTCCAAAACATATGTGATATACGAACAGAAAATAATAAACAAATAGCTATTGCAGACGTCATAAATAACCTGTATAGACTGCGAGTAAAAAATACAGCAAATTTTGTTTCAAACGGTGAGAAATTTTGTTTACATGACTGGCATCGCATATTGGGTCATCGCAGCATGGATGCAATACGTTCTATCGGAAATGATAATATAGCGACTGGTATGAAAGTAGCGGAGTGTGGAACTAGCTGCAAAATCTACACTGACTGCGAAATCTGCATTAAGTCAAAATTAACACGGCTGCCGTTCCCAAAAGAGGCCAAATATAGATCAACAGAAGTTCTACAGCTAATACATAGCGGTATCTGCGGACCGATGCAGACTACAACACCATCAGGTAAGCGCTATGTATTAACTTTTATTGACGATTTTTCACGTTTCACCACTGTTTATTTGCTTAAAGAGAAATCTGAGACATTCCAGAAATTTGAAGAATTTTATGAATTAACAGCAAATAAATTTGGCCACAAAATTCAATGCCTGAGAACCGATCGTGGTGGAGAATATACCGACAAAAATTTCGTCAATTATCTTAATAAAAGAGGCGTAAAGATTCAGCGTACTGCGCCCTATACACCTCAGCAGAACGGCGTCGCAGAGCGCAAAAACCGAACATTAATTGAGATGACGCGTTTTATGTTGTTAGATGCCAAGCTGGAGAACAAATTTTGGGGTGAAGCGATAATGACAGCGAACAACTTACAAAACTTATTACCATGGAAATCAATAGAAAGCACACCATTTGAAATCTGGCATGGTCGAAAACCGTTTTATGGAAATTTGAGAAGATTTGGTTCAAGATGTTTTGTTAAAGTTCACGATTGTCAGCGCCGAAAACTGGACCCAAAAGCAGATGAAACTATTTTCCTCGGATTTGATGTTCATTCGAAAGCGTTTAGGTGTTTTGTTCCAGAAAAATGAAAATTTGTTGTTTCCCGTGACGTTAAATTTGTAAACAACACGATTATAGAAAAATGTGAAAATAAAACCGATTTCATTCCAATTAGAAACGACAAATAACAATTGCAACAGTCCCGAGTCCGTCGACGAAAACGCCGGTAGTGATTACGTCGATAATGAAAACACCGACGATGAGAATCAAAATAACAATATGAATGATGATCAACCAGATGAATTAGGCGAGCCACAGCGAAGATCTGAACGGGTAAATAAACGTATTGGTCCAATGCGGTTTATCCAAGAAATTGATGTTGTTATCAATGGCGAGCTATCCAATTACAATGAAGCTGTGTCATGTTCGAAGGGTAGTCATTGGATTGCTGCCATGGAGGAGGAGTATAGCTCTCTCATCGAAAATAACACTTGGGAATTAGTAAATTTACCTAATGGCAAAAATCTAATCGACTGCAAATGGATTTATAAATTAAAGACAGATGCAGACGGTAGAGTGCAAAAATATAAAGCACGTCCTGTTGCCCAAGGTTTCAGCCAAAAGTTTGGAGTCGACTACGACCAGGTGTTTGCTCATGTTACTAAACACGCTACCTTCCGAATTCTTCTTTCCATCGCCGCTGCTAAGAATATGAATGTTTACCATTTTGATGCAAAAACTGCATTCTTAAATGGTGAATTAGGAGAAGATATTTATATGCGTCAGCCGCCCGGGTTTATCAACGAAAATAATTCCAACAAGGTATGTTTGCTGAAAAGAAGTATTTACGGTCTTAAACAGTCAGCCCGTATCTGGAATCAAACGCTGCATACTGTGCTTGCTGAAGAAGCAAACTTAAAACAAAGTAAAGCTGACCACTGTTTGTATACATATGAAAAGTCTTTGTTTGTATTAATATATGTCGACGACATACTGGTGATTTCGAGTGACAAAAATCAGGTAAATCGTATTGAAAATATTTTACGTAAAAATTTCAGTATTGATAATTTAGGCCTGATATCTAATTATTTGGGTATTAGAGTCACAAAAGAAAATAATAATTATTTAATCGACCAAACGAAATATATTTTAGAAGTCGTTAAGAAATTTGATTTACAAAATTCGAAAGATTCTAATATACCTTTAAGCCCTGCATATCACAAACAACCAGAAGGTGACAAATTGCCAACTAATGAGAAATATCGAGCTGCAATTGGATGTTTATTGTATATTTCAACAAACACACGACCTGATATATCTGCTGCCGTTAGCATACTTTCACAAAAGGTGGAAAATCCTAATCATTATGATTGGAATGAAGTAAAGAAACTTATAAGATACCTAAAAGGAACATCATCTATGCAATTGAAACTTGGAGGAAAATCATCAGACTGTGAACTCATCGGTTACGCCGACGCCAATTGGGCTGAAGACCGCCAAACTCGTACGTCTAATTCTGGGTACGTGTTTCTATTAAATGGTGTTGTAAGTTGGTCCTGTAAGCGTCAAGATTGTGTTGCTCTCTCGTCTACTGAGGCAGAGTTTATTGCTTTGTCCGAAGCATGTAAGGAAGCTGTATAGATACAACGAATCCTAAATGACCTAGGTTATGGTTGCAATCAGCCTACAACAATATATGAGGACAACCAGAGTGCTATAAAAATGATAGCTGAGCAATCGCTCAAAACACATCGATACCAAAACGTTCTTCGAGAAAGACTACGTCGAAAAGAAACTAGTCCAAGTTGAGTTCTGTCCAACTGAAAAAATGTTAGCTGACTTATTCACCAAAGGCCTACCAAAAGAAAAATTTATGTTTAGAAATGTATTAAATTTAAAGTAAATTTTAATATTGTAAATTAAGGAGGAGTTTGTTAGATTATTATAATTTACAATTGCTCATCTTTATCGATATCAATGATAATTGTTTTTTGTTTCTTTTGTTACATATGCAATATGTCACTTATGTCAACTTGATTTGTCTCTTCCTTTTGTAACTTCCGTTTTTACCTTCTTCTTTTTGTTTGCCTTAAGCACTATACATCGTAAAACTTATATCTGTATTAATTAAATAATATTTTATAATAAAGTAATTTATCTTAAGGAAATAACTCTGGTTTTTATTTCTAAATAGCTTACGCTTAAATCCTCAAGCCTTTCACCACTCACTATGATTCAAGCACTTGATAGACAACTTTGGACACAAAATTCTGGTTTATATACCGGCTACAATATCGATACGAAAGCTCCCTACAGCGGTGGTCAATTTTCCCTTCAAAGCTCTGGATGGGCATGTATGGACGCTACCACAGATACTTCGTCTACTAAAAGAAACACCAACAGACGACAATTATTCACAACTTGCGACACGCGCAATAAAGTAAAGTCACACTCTTTAAGAAGCTAATGCCGCTTAAATTGTAAGAGGGTTCTAGTGTGTCTTGTTGGTTGGTTGTTTGCAGCTGCGAAGATCACTCATCCAATTAGCGCAGGTGCGCCGTTTTGATACCGCTCTTTTGGTTGATTGCATATGGAATATTTTTGTGTGCCGGCCCATATAGGGAGGGAGAGATTTATGAACGCGATAATTTCCCCTATCTTGCAACTCGTGATCTCTTGAATGTTTTGGAAAATTGGTTTGCCAAATGTTTTCCATCTGTTTCTGGCCTGGGCCGGACAGGCACATAGGAAGTGTACCACGGCTTCCCTTTCTACATGGTTTCCGCTGCTCCGACAGGTGGTATTGAATATTATTCCCATTTTAGCTGGCATCACAGGCCACTGGCCTATTGTTCCCCAATAGGCCAGTGGCCTGTGATGACTGCGCCAATAATTCTTTGCCTATTCTTGATTGAACTAATTGAGACACGAACCGGAGTCATGTTCATCAAGAGCGGAACAGCTCATCTGCCGTCTCGTTTCCATCGACATCCCTGTGCCCCGGCAATGTTACGTTTAACCGACGAGCTAATGCAGTTAAGACTTCCCTGCATTCCAATGCTAGTTTCGAGGTTATTATTGTCGAGTCCAGTGCTTTGATAGCCGCCTGACTATCTGATATTATTGCTATTTTTTCTTGTGTCTTCCCCTGCCAACGTGAGGGGGTGCGAATGCTATAATTTTTCCAAAAACTATAGTAGGTACTTTGTTGTCTGCTTCTGCCGCGTATACTGCTTGAGATATATATACTTCCGTGGCCATACGGCGATACGGATACATAGTGTGTCTACTCATCAAAATTATTTTTCAATGCTTCTGAAAAAATTCTCTCCATCAGCAGCTCCAGAAGCGTATAACAATTTTGTCCTGCCAATTGAAGCAAGGAAGACATTCCTAGCGTTAAGTGTGTCCACAGTGAAGTTGCTTGAAGAGGGCGAGCGAAGGCAAGAGAAGCAGAACGCAAATTTAAGCAACTGTAATCAAGCATATTTCGCAGATACTAAGAAAAAATCAAACAAGCAAACGTGGAGCAACAACAAAAAGCAAACAAGAAAAAAACGAGAATCATTCCACGTCATCTGCTATTGGCCCTTCGTAACGACGAAGAGTTGAATAATTGCAGTCGGAGTGGACATTATGCATCGGAATGGAATATGTGCTGTGATAGAGAATTTATTTACTTCTATGTCTCTAATTGATGAAAGCATGTGACTTGCTGATAATAAAGCGGTACAAGCGTGCGTTCGCGGTGAAATAAGAATCAAAGCCGGACAAACGGTATTGGTAACAAACAATGCACTGTACGTTCCAGCATTACGGAACAACTTTGTGTCAGGCGGTCGCAAAACAGCTGATAAGAGCCTGGTTGAATTATCTCATTCTGGCGCGATAATAAGAGATAAAGGCGGTAAATTTGTCCTAAAAGCAGAAAAAAATGGACTTTATGCATTTTGCATTGCACAACAATAACAAATGCAATTCGTAAGCGATAAGGAAGACGATATACGGAAATTGCACAACCGCTTTGGAACATTCTGCATGGTCTTACTGTACATGCTAGACAAACAGATTATACATGTAAAACTTATGCTCAGAGTAAACCATTTAAATCGTCCGAAAATCGTTTTCGGGATATTTTTAATTTTTTTATTTTCCATTTTTCTTTATTGTATACATTATAATATATATTTTTATTTTAAAACTAAATAACAATATCTAAATACAAGAACATTTATGGAGTCCAACCATTTCAGAATTGTAGCTATTCACAACCCGAAAATATCTGCTGTTGATTTTCTTTTTAACGGGTGAAGGTACTCATGTGATCTATAAGTTCTAAAATGATACGATTTTAATGAGCGCGTGAATTCTCAATTTGTACGCCATGGCAAGTTTTTTTATTTGTTGAACAATTTTTGAGACTTTCAGGGCACGATGGAGCTTGTTGTTTGCTACGTAGTATGAAGTGTTTCGACATTAGAGTATGTCGCAATGCCCTACAGTTATATGTCATATGTCCATATCGGTTTCAAGACAGCTGAAAAAAGTGCGAACTTTTTTCTTCGGAACATATTCGTACTATTCTTGTACTATATTCGTTCCAATTTAATTTTCTTTGAATTTACCAGATTTGTGAGCAAACCTTAGTAGATCCTGTGTTTCTAAGCAGCCAAAGTTTGCACTACTTAAGATGTTAGTGCCAAATACCTCGGGCCTGATTCTAGCAAAAAGGGGGCATACGCACAAAAAGTGGTCAACAGTTTCATCTTCCTCTTCACAGGCCTGGCAAAGTGCACTGTCTGCAATGCCTATCTTTTGCATATGCCTACCCCATGCAAAATAACCTGTCATCAGTCCTACCAGAAGTCTACAGTCAAGTGCAAGTGACAGAAGAAACCTTGACGTTCTATCAGATATAACAGGCAGCATTGCCTTTGCTCATGTATTACCTCTTACAGCCCCCCATTCGCAATTCTGTGCACCAGCTAGCCAATCACCAATAGTGGCCTTAATGGCAGCAAAAGGTATGGGAAGAACAGGTTCCGGCCAGGAAAACTGATCTCAGATCCCTTATTCGTTAGCTTCTCCGCGAGTTCATTCCCCATAACACCTATGTGCCCTGAAACCTATGTTAGCAACAGATTGTTATGCTTTCCAACATAGTTCAATCTGTATTTACACAACAGCACCAACTTGGAAGTGACAAGGGGGCTGAGTAATGCCTTCAGTACAGCCTGGCTATTACTGCAGACACAGATTCTTCTGCCACGCCATCTATTTCCACCAAATAGTCCATCGCGCTTAGAACGGCATACAATTTCGACTGAAAGCCAGAAGCATGATAAACTAGGGCGTAATGGACCCGGACACGGTTGAGTTCCACGAAAACCCCAGAGCCCGATCCAATATCTGTTTTGGAGCCGTCAGTGAAAATATGGATCAAACCATAAATGAGCCTCTGGAATTTTTATACAGTACGGCCTTTCAGTTATAGGATACGCGGGCATCGAATACATGGGGAAAGAAGGGATACCAATATCCATGTTAGTGCCAACAAGATCTTCAAGATTCCAACGAGCACCCGCCCACTGCCTATTGTGGTTCAACGTACAGATGGCCTTTAGGGCCTCTCCTTGTATAAAAACATCTAGGGCGGGAACATTAAACAGCGCATCAAGAGAAGGGCCAGAAGTTGTCGGAAAGGCTCCAGTACAACAAATAGCCACTGTTATCTGTAGTCTAGATAGAGCAGATTTAACCCCCTAAACCACAGATGCATAGGATTTCATTGCCTTATAAATCGAAGGAACCAAACCCCACGTCTTGCCAAATACTCTCTTAGTTCAACGTGTGGTTTCCAGAGAAGCTTACTATCAAGAACAACCATAAGATATTTTACCTCCCTGGATAACTGAATAGTGACCCCCTGAACAAAACCGTTGATTGTCGACTTGGACTTTCTGAGGTCTTTCTTCTTTCTGGTGAGAACTTATTTTCGAGTGAAACTTGGGAATTTGGATTTAGCAGCCAATACAAATTCCTAAGCTTTATTTCCAGCACCTGTCGTTTGGTGAGGATATGAATTATCCATGTTAGCTTGCGATAGAGGTGCATACACAGATCTCATTACATTGCGGTATATTTACGACGTTGAGTTTTGCGGGTGAGAAGGTATTGTATTTAAGAGTGAATATCTTAATGAAACTTTGCAAAACTATAGTCTGGACAAAATTACAGAACCATATTGTTATATGAGCCCATTTGAACAAATATCACGCAACTTTTTTCACCTTTTTCAATGTGGGGCCTATAAAATACTGTGCAAAATGTTGGCGGTATATATTAACTGCCACGCCCACTATTAATAAATATTCTAACTTAAGATCTATTAGAGATTTATGGATGAAATTTTATAAGAAGCAGCAAATTTTATAAAGCCAACTGCAAGGGGGGTTGATCAGAGGAAGGCCACGTCTACTTTTCATATAAGGAACTTTTGGGACTATAATTAGCCTATCGATGCTCGTATTGAGGCTATATGAATAAAATTGGCGGTAATATACATTGGGTCCATTCTAGTATGCAAAATATAACCTAAAATCATGACTATGTTTCTATAGAAGATACATAAAAGAAATTTCACTGGAAGGTGGTGGCTATTAACATTAAACATGAAACCAAAAATGGGTAGGTGATTTTCACATCTACCGATACTATTAACATATTTTTATAATTCACGACCTATACAACATTTGTGGACGAAATTTTATACAAATTTTCCATGTGCCTGTTGGAATTTTTGCCATTTTCAAATGCAATTCTTTTATAAGATGATATAAAAAATTATGAAAAAGTCAATTGTGCGCAGAATACAAAAACTGCTGTGCAATTTTCGAAAAAGCAGCTTGCATTTCAACAATTCAATGGGGAATGAGTACTAGCTACTGAGTCCATCGATTCGAAGAGAAAAAGATTTTTTGGAAAGAAGCATTTTTGATACCAAGCCCGGGGCAGGATTTGAAACTACGACCCTCTGAGTGTGAGTCTGGGATGCTTACCACTAGACTACAGAGGGCGGCTAGTAATATTTAATTTATTCTGCGAAGAAAACAAATATAATAAGAGAAATTGTAACGAATCTATTCAGCAGGGGTAGAAATAAACTCTGCGCGTTCTAGGGGCCGTTAACAGAAATTTAAAAGTTGAATTTGTTTATTATTTTTTATTTATTTTTATTATTTATTTACGTTCATCTTGGAACATTAAGACAAAACCTTGTAAAATTGTCCCAAAAACATGAAATGATAAATTTTTGTACAATAATCCGGACATAATTTAACTTATACTAGAAAATACAATACCTCACAGAGTATAAAAACAGAACTTTACAATATGCATTTCAATAATTCATCAATACAATATAGCTTTGAATCAATAAAAATGTACACCTTTAAATTTGTCATTAGTCACAAAAGGATACATACATATAAATAGTGTAAGCGGTCACACACAATCCAGAGCGCAACTCAATTCAGCTCATAAATTCATTGCCCCTGAAAGTGTTTATTAAGCTCAACTTTGAATAGATTAGCATTGCCAATACCTTGAATCCGTACAGGCAGTGAATTCCAAAGTCTCACAGCATTAACGAAAAATCGACGATCAGACATAAGTGAGGAATGTCTTAACGGGACAAGCCGATTAGAACAGCCAGAGCGAGTAAATTTAAGGCGCCTAAACAAATATGGAGGCTCCTGAGTGCAAATAATCTTATGCAACAATAGAATACTTCGAGTGTCAAGAAGCTCGAATGTGATGTGAAAAAGTTCTATTGCGCGCAAAGACACATGATCTCTTCGACTTAAACCATAAATGTACCTCGTTATAGTGTTAAATAATACATTGAGTTTTCGCTTACTTACTCCATCACAATTCCCAAATATTTCACAACCATACAACATAGTTGGGAGAAGGTGGGACTTGGCTAGTATCATTCTAATCCTGAAAGGAGTAAAATATTGAGTAGCCCATAGGGATCGTGGCATATCATAGACTTTACCAACCGTTACTGCAATATGATTATTCCACGATAGAGCACCATCAAATATGACCCCCAAATTTTTAATCACATTTACATAATTAATTGCCGATGAATGCATAAATATCCCAGGGAGACCCGCGGTTACGAAGTGTTTCTTGTAGACCACCAAACATTTAGATTTAGCCGGATTAAGATACAAACCATACCATTCGGTGTACAACTGATGTAAATTTGAACCTTATCAGCATACATTTGAATATTACAATAATGTAATACAGTCGGCAGGTCATTTATGTATAAGCAAAAGAGAAGTGGACCCAAATGGAGCCCGGCACACCTCGAGACACAGAAAAAAAATTAGATACCACAACAATACAGCTACACGGTTGGTAAGCCGACTGCGTTCTATCTGTGAGGTACGATTTTAATAACTTTACCGCTGTGGGTGAGAAGTTATACATTTTTAATAGTTTTGTACATAAAATATCATGGTCAACACAGTCAAACGCTTTAGAATGGTCCAACAGTGTCAAGAAACACATCCTATTATAGTCAAGTGCCACCCGAATATCTTCCACTACATCAATTAGGGCCGTTACGCAGCTCCGCCTTGGTGTAAACCCAGATTACCTTTCAGTGATAATCCCACTTCAGGATAAAAATTTCCTCATTTGTTTAGCCATAAGTAATTCATATACTTTAGACAAATATGGCAAAATAGCAATTGGTCGATAGTCACTGTTTGATTTTGGTATGGGCAGAATTTTTGCTACCTTCCAACATTTTGGAAATATTGATATCATTACCGCTATATTAAAAATATGATTAATGACCGGAAGCAGCCCAGGAAGAAGTGCCTTAACAAAAACGGGATGAATCTCACCAGTACCACAAGCATTTGACTTTACACTCAGAAAACACTCCAACACATCCGACTCTTCTACACCACCAAAACCAAACATACACTCAGAAGACACAAGACTACAAGAATCTAAATAACTATTACCGCTGTATTAAAAATATGATTAATGACCGGAAGCAGCCCAGGAAGAAGTGCCTTAACAAAAACGGGATGAATCTCATCAGTACCACAAGCATTCGACTTCACACTCAGAAAACACTCCAACACATCCGACTCTTCTACACCACCCAAAACCAAACATACACTCAGAAGACACAAGACTACAAGAATCTAAATAACTTTGCCCATGAACTGGTTCGATCGGGAGGTTGACAAACCTCTGATTCAGCTCGTTAAGATCAGAATCAATATTTGGAAGTGCACCGTTCTTCCCCAAGCCAATGCCCCGTATATGTCTCCATGTCTGATTGCTACTTACAGCATTAGAGAATTTACCCTCATAATATTTACATTTAGCAATCCTAATCTCCTTTATGACCTGTCTTCGAAAGTTTATATATGTTTCGTGAAAAAAAGATATCTTGTAACGTTTCCATCGTTTATATGCTGCATCACGTAAGTCTATTCATGTCTTTATTTTATTGTTAAGCCAAGGCCGTTCTCCATGGCGTATACAGCGCACTTTTTCCGGAACAAATTCATCGAAAAGTTGCTTAATGTTAGAATGCAGGTACTCCAATTTGTTATTTATTGAGGTCATCAAAAGGATTGAATCCCAATCCACACTGTCGAGCTTAGTACATAAATGTTGGTAGTCAATATTATTGAAGTCACGATAACTTATAATATTTGGTGTAATTTTAAGTTTAAAATCAATTGTCAGAAAAATTAAGTCATGTTTAGAGAAACAAGTGGCTGAGAGCAGTTCAACCAGCTCAACCTTCCCTCAATCGTCAACAACATATAAATTCAACAGTGAACTGTTACTTTTGTAAAATGCGTCGGTGACAATAAATTTACCGAAACCAAACCCAATGCAGACATTTCAGATATCAATCCATTCTAAATCAAAATATTGCTGTTGAAGTCCCCTGCCACCACAATACTTTGAAAATTCAACGAAATCTCCAGAGATCGTCTAGAAACAATTGCATATCAATTTTACGATTCGGACTATAAACACACCCAACAAGTAAATTCTCAACACCATTGCCAACACTTATGAACACATATTCAATTTCACTATCAATACCCGATTTATTGTGGATGTGGCAAGCAATGCCATCCCGCACAAAAATAGCTATCCCCAGCATGGCTCACTCTATCAGATCGAAACAGTCTGTAACCTTTAACTCTGAACAAGTTGTTCCGCATTGATGGCATAAACCAAGTTTCCGAGACACAAATTATTAAATAATATTAATATTGCTACAGTGTTGTTTATTCCTGGGCGGTACGTTAGTTTCTGAGGAGATCCTAGAGCGATTACATTGGATCTAATCAGCTTCCCTTCAAGCACTCTTCTATACAGGTTCCAGTTTCTGTTTGTTTGAATTGGAGACAGTGTTGGGTCTGAAATTCATTTCGTTTCTTGTTGTTTCTTTTTTTAATATTTTTATTCTGTAGAATACACCTTTAAGCACTTCTGTTTGATTTGAAGAAATCCAAAAATTACATTTATGCTGTAAGCACTGTAAGAAAAAAGCAATGGTTGTCCGAGCTCAAATATAAAGAAAAAGTAGAGGTTGCTGGTTGTTGCGCGATCGAATGCAGATTATCAACTGTTCGTCGGCTCTCCTCTTCTCTTCTGTGCCGGCATTCGCACCACAGAAAAGATGGCTGCGGCCCGCTGCGCTATTTGGCGGGACCCAATGAGGTGAATTCTCTCCGCACTGAGTCCCGCTCAGAACGGCATGGTGACAGTGAGCAGGCGGCAGCCATCATCAGGAGGGCTCTGGCGCGAACACTGTTCCTAGAGTTCCTTAGAACTTTGCTTATTTGTGATGGCCTTGAAGATTATGTATTTATGATAAGAAAATGATATTATATTAAGTACTCACCATGATTCGATCAAAGTATGTCCAATAATATGTAGATGAATATCTAACATGTTCCTCATGGAGGGACCGATAGATGAATGTGCGATCTTCGCCCCGCTTCGGTATTGTGAAATTACTTCCAATTGTATAATTAAAAAGTGACTCACTTCTGCAGTTGTTGTCGGCGCTACCCTGCACCGAGTGGTGCGTGTTCGCATCGGATCCTACGATCACTCACTGTCTCTCTATGCTGATATCTGACTCCAGCGTTTGAAGTTCATGCGACGCCACGTTGTCCTCAGGGGGCATATAGCAAGGAGTAATGGCTCATCACTGCCGGCCTCTGTCACTAAAACACTTCGGCAATCTGTAAAGAAATCAAGTAAAAAGTAAGAGAATATTCACTTGCTCACCAGAATGGTTGTCTTCACTTTTCCTATCGTTCTTGAGAATTTCGTATAGAAGTTGTTAACCTTTCGGCCAGAAACCAGGGTTTTCGGGCCTTCTAGATTGAGGGCAACGTTACAGTGATGGAGATTTGTCTTCAGTATCCACATCTGGCTCCTTGTGGATTTTGATGTTTAGTCCAGCTCTCCCGCCATCCATCACCCTTGGTGCCTTCGTAATGTAGCAGAAAAAGTAGAAGTGCATCTTCATCGGCGTTTATCACACTTGCAACGCTTTCTTGGTCCGAGTCTCCAAGGACTACAGCACTCACATGCTTAACCAACTCCAACCGAAGCAGAGGTGTTGTCGCTGGCGACAAGGTAATGTATTCACCATGACCGCTATTGGTAGTAGCTACTTCGTCTACCGACGTTTGGCCTTATATCCCAGCCCGCCTTTCAATATATTTTTGGATCTCCATAAGACGTTTCGTATGCGGAAACCCTACCCCTAGCGTGATTTACTTGCCGCCATATACTCCTCAAATTTCCTGCATCCGTTCCTGGTCTCTTATTTCACTGCCCATGAGCACCGCAGTAAGCAGCAAACGTGTGTATGAACTCCCCCCGGTTGGCACCCACGTTCCCATTAGGACATGTATGTACATCTTACAATCTAAAACTTGTATGGATCTAGAGATATCCATCTACCTGAAATGTATGCATGGCATTGGATTTAACCATATCATTATTCATTTGACTTTTATACTGGTACTATGATCCATTCACCGGAAAAATTACGATGGGATTTATCCTTGTTCACTCCATACAAATCTCCAGGGCCAGATGGCATCCAACATTGTCTCTTGCAGCAAGAGATCGATGTATTGATACCTGCCCTCTCAATGATTCTCAAATCCAGTGTATCGGACACATACCATACAGTTGCTCTGAGGGGAAGGTGGTGTTCATGCCAATGGCGGGCAAGAAGCCTGAATAGTTGCCAAATCTACGATAACAGTAATAGACAACATAACAAAAATTAATGAACCAGCTTTAGATGCAAAACAAATTGCAATATGCCCTTTTATCGACCTTGAAGGGGTATTTGAGAACACAGCCATACAAAATTCAATGAACAGGAAAAATATAAACCCAATGATCACTTCACGGGCAGTTTCCATGTTGAAAACTAAGATGATAAGGCGATAAGATGGGAGGTCAGAATATTATAGGCACTAGAATTTGCCCCAATGGGTATTGTCCATCTGTTGTGAACTTTGGCAATCGATGAACGCCTTATTAGGCTGAACACCTTTGGTTTCAAAACCCTATGATATGCGGATGATATTGTCACATGCATCACAAACTGGGACGACTCTACCATATCGAGTCAAATGCAAAAAGCTTTACACGCGAATCAAAGTTGGTGCAAGGACAAGGGAATATCCTTCAACCAAATGGAAACTGCACTTGTATCATTCACCATAAAAAGGCATATACGAGTACATCTTAAAAATTCTTCACTGGGCGGAAAAGAAATATCTTTCTCGGATGAGGTGAAATATCTTGGATTGATCCTTGATAAAACAATAACATGGAATTACATCTGAACAGTGGTGTAAGGTTGAACAGAAGACTGCAGCGAACAAATTAAACAAACTACAACGTATGGCATGCTTGGTACAAGTGGAGCAATGAAAACATTCCCGACGGTGGCATTACAGGTGCTATTAGGAATATCTCCACTAAGCTTAACCATCAAAAGTGAGGCTTGTTCTCACGATCTGAGACTAACTTAGTCATTTGAATTGAAGCACGGGAACTTTACATAAAACGTTCGAAAATTATACAATCCTCAAAATCCCTGACAAAATTCCCTCCATGGTGGAATTCTCCAAGTAATACAAAATATGTATATCAGACAGAGAATCTTGGAGAATCCATAAATTCATGCCTGCACCAGGCTCACAGGTATGGTACACGAATGGATCCAAACTGGGAAATGGAGGTGTAGGAGGTGGCAAATATGGGCTTAATTTTAAAAAAGCCATCTCGATGGAAAGGCTAGCAGCAAAGGTAATGCTTATGCAGGAAAATCTCTGGTGCACATATATACATAATATTCGACAGTCGGGCGGCCTTAAAGGCGTTGCAGTATTTTAGGCCCAATACACACTGTTCGTGCCGGTCACATGCCAGTCACATGCCAGTCACGTACAGACGGAACGCAATACATTCACATTATCCATTCACATGCCAGTCACAACTTCTCAAATGTGGATGCTAATGCCAGCTTTATGTGTTTGTGGAATATAATTGCAAGAGAAACTTCTTTCCAAATAAATTTTTTTTATTGAAGTCGCTGTAATGCGCCGATTGTAAGTCAAAAAGACTTTCATGGCTTCGCACCAGCTCAACCAACTACTGGTCTGAAATTTATAAAATGCATACATATATTTTGTACATATATAAAATTAATATGAAGTAATAATAAAAATGTACAATGCTAACTATTCTTTTAATAAATGGCCGAAGTTGAACTAATAGGAGAGAAAACAACAAAAACAAATAAAAGTTAAACGAAGTGGATGGCGTCGATCGTATTTATTCCACACTCACACAGAACGCGTAAAATTTCATCTGAACAAAATCCACAAGCAAGCGACGCATTCCACACTGCCGTTCAACCTTCAGTCAAGTATTCTTTTCGAAAAAACCGCGGCGGTCTTGCTTGAACGGTGACTGGCACGTAACCGGTAATGTGAATACTTCCTATTAAAAGGCATTAAAGAATATTTGACGAATGCTTGACTGACCGTGACCGGCACGAATAGTGTGTATTGGGCCTTATGGTAACATCAATACTAGTCAAGGATTGTCTATACCTTTTTAATGAACTGGAAAATCATAATACAATAGAATTGGATTGAATCCCAGGGAATGAAGTACACAAAGGCAAAGAATACGCTGACCAAATAGCAAAAGAGGGAGCAATAAGCCCCCTAATAAGCCCTGACCCATACTGTGGACTACCAAAATGACACATCCAAGAATTGTTGAGGAATGTAAAGTAATGAGTCTTAGTGAGTCGACGTGTTTGTTTTGTGCTAACGAGTTGAGAGCGGTTTTTGTACTATTTGCCAGAGATCTTGATATCATAATTCGCCTACTAAAGTTTGATTTTGTGACTGAGTGTCGGTGTTTGTGTTGAGGTTTTTCTTTCTATATAGTCTATCTAAAATAAAGAAACCTGTTTTTACAAAATTGTCATTGGCAACAAGACAGGCAGCACAAAGAAGAGAGAAACAAAATTTGGCGCCAAGTTTGCACTCAACACCAAATTCGAACAAAGCAACTGCAGATAGGCTCTCTGACTCTGGTTTGCTGGCTGTATGCGATGAGCGGCTGGTTAAGCTCGAAGAGAGCATTGTCACAAAACTTAACGGATCTGTGACATTAGTGAGTTGCCCGGTGAGTTGTCTAATATCAAGAGAGATTTTAGGCAAATTGAGTATAGAGTGTCGGCAATTGAGCGAACCATCACGGAGATTGAAACACTGAAGTCAAATGTGCACTCTCTGCAATCCCAAGTGGAAAAATTTGAAGGTGATGCTGTCTCAACGGATATACTAATTAATGGAATACCTGAGACCGTAAGTGAGAGATTGGGTGATACATTTGATAAAATCTGTCAATCGGTCGAATGTGACTCGCCGCGGGTTCGGGAAGTATTCCGTCTGCGCTCGTACCGTAGCCAATCTCAACACGGGGCTGTGCCGGTTTTGATAAGACTGCAAATGGCACAGCTATCTTTCGGGCTATTGCTAGGTTCTGCAAGGAGAAGAAGAGAATCATCTGGCTCTCCGATATTGGTGTAGGCGGATAAACTCCCGTATTTGTACATGAGAGCCTAACTAAGAGCAATCGGGTAATTATGCAGTATGCATCGAGGCTTAGGCGGCAGCGGCTGTTGACTTCTGCATTCTCCATGCAAGGCATGGTATACTCGTATGCTCGAGTGAATCGAGCTTCTGAAGCGAAACTGGTTACGAGCAAAGAGGCCGTGGATTCGCTCGTTGGTGCACCAGCAGCTACTAATTTACAATAATGTTGTCTTTTCCTTCATTCTTTATGCTTATTTCAAACTTAGCTATAAGTTTTCTTCCTTTTATTACTTTATTCTTTTATATATTTTTAACTCTTTACTTTTCATATAGGTATGTATATCTATTCTTCTATTTCTTTCTATACATTTAATTTGCTTTCTGTTGTTGTGGCTGCTGCTTATTACTATTTCTATATTTGAGCTCTGTGGTGGTGCTAGTGATAATCATAAAGTATTGGTTGATGTATTGTGCAAAAAGCGTTGTGGCTTCAAAATTGTACATTTTAATGCTAGAAGTCTCAACTCTTCCAAACTTGATTATGTGAGGTATATTTTTGCTGATTCCTCTGTTCATGTGATTTGTGTGTCTGAAACTTGGTTTGATGTGGAGCTAGTGACCTATATTTCAATATACCCACTTACAAGCTTTTTAGGAATGATAGAGTCGGCCGAAAAGGAAGTGGTGTTGCTATTTTTGTTAAAACTTTTCTAAATGTAAAAATCGTAAAAAGGTCTGATGGCACCGCAGTTGAGTTCTTAAATCTGGAAATATCTGACAATAATTCTAAAGTCATGACTATGACTATTATATTTTGTGTGAGGATTTTAATGTAAATCTGCTTTCTGTTGATGCTATTTCGGATAAACTTCGTGACCTTGTTAGTGCGTCTGGCCTCTCTGTTGTAAACTCCATCACGCCTACTAGATTTGCAAGTAATGCTGGTCCTAGCTTACTTGACCTCTTTATTATATCTGACATATCAATGCTATTTATCTTTGATCAGCTCACTTTTATTTCTGATCATGACTTGATATTCTGTACACTAAATGTTAATATTGGTCGAAAAATTAATACTACCTCTATCTCATACTGTGATTATAAGTCCATTGACTTGACTTCTTTGTTTAGGGAGCTTTCCCAAATAAGATGGGACGACAGCTGGTTTTCTAGCGGCATTGATCAGAAGTTGAATGGTTTTGTGAGTCGGATCTGTGATGTTTTCAACACATATGTCCCGATTCGCAACTATTCAAGTAAAAAATAAAGCGTGTCCTTGGTTTGGCGCGCTAGTGAAGCAGCATCTTAAAAAAAGGAATCGATTGCATGTTAGATGGAGAAAATTTCCAACCGATCAGAATTGAGATTCTTACGGTAATGAGGCTGTAGCTGCTGTGAGGCTAGCAAAGAAAAATTATTTCTCCTCTAAGCTTGATGCATCTCTTCCATCTAAACAATTATGGAAGAATCTAAAACGGTTTGGTGTTCATGGCAAGAATAATACTGATTGTGTAGTGGAACCGAATGAATTAAATAATCATTTCCTGAATGGGTGAATGGGTTCCCCCTGAGAATTCTAGTGAGTGAGAGCAGTCTGTTGTTCATGGACTTGTCTGTGAAAGTTTATTTGAGTTTCATGCAGTTGGTGAGTGTGATGTACACAGAGGGATTATGCGGATAAAATCTAACGGTGCAGGTCCTGATGGAGTCTTTATTAGGTTTATAAAATTAATTATTCCGTTTGTCTTGAGTCCATTAACTCACATTATAAATCACTGCTTTACCACTTCGTGCTTCCCAAGTCTATGGAAATTAGCGACTGTTGTGCCGGTTGCAAAAAAGGCATCTGCCGCTGCTCCTAGTGATTTTCGGCCCATTAGTATGCTCTCATGTCTTTCTAAGGTGTGTGAGTCGCTTATGGCTGATCAGATATCTCGACACCTGAATGAGTTTAATGAGCTGTCACCATTACAGTCTGGTTTTCGTAAGGGTCATAGCTGCTCGACTGCTATGCTGAAAGTTGTTGATGATATTCTGATATCATTTGATGATGAGCAAGTAACTCTGCTCTGGTTATTGGACTTTTCCAAGGCTTTCGATAGTGTCAACAATAGATTATTATGTTTTAAGTGTTTTAAGACTTATTTTGGCTTTTCTGGCAATGCCTTGTTGCTTATGACGAGCTATTTGACTGAAGATGGGTGATATCTTCTCTGATTGCAGGCCAGTTTTTTCTGGGAAACCACAGGGGTCAATTCTTGGACCAGTGCTTTTCAGTATGTTCATCAATGACATTTTTTCACTTGATTGTAATGGAGTGATGCATGCTTATGCCGATGACATTCATATCTGTCACGCAGGGTAGGCCTTATGGATGATCTGGTTTGTAGACTTAATGAGGACCTTGATATTCTTAGTGGTTGGGCTCGTAGCAATGATCTGTGTCTAAATCCGGCGAAATCTTTTGTTCTGCCTATTTACAAAGACAATATACTTTTTACTGAGAGCCCTCCGATGTTTATTGCCGCCTTACACTTGTTAACAAGACTGTTGTGCTTGGGTTTCATTTGAACTCGTCATTGACTTGCTCGGATCATATCAACCATGTGGTTTGCAGAATGTATATGACTCTGCGCTGTTTGAGGATTTGCTCGATTTACTCCCGTTGAAACCAGGCGCAGGTTGGTTGTGCAATTGCTATAATGTATATGTATAGTGGTTTGGACTCTCGGTCTTTACATAAGCTGCGAGTGTCATTCAATAATACTCCTCGTTATGTATATGACTTGCGCAAATTTGACCATATCTCATCTTGGAGTAAAATGGTTCTGGGTTGCGATATTGAGAGCTATTTAAAAGCAAGAAATTGAATATTTATGCATAAATTAATATACTCTAAGGCTCCGCTATAACTTTAAGACAAGTGGCGCTTCAGCCTGTCGAATCGTTGCAACAATCTCATTATGCCGAGGTTTACATTCCAAAACTCGGCTAGAATGTTTTTCGTTGACACCACTAGACTTTGGAACTCTTTACCTAATGATTTAAAAAATGTTGTGAGTCACAGCAACTTCAAGCATCTTATTTATCTTTATTTTCGTAGTAACACTTGACGCTTTATTTCTCCTCTTTTCCTTCCTAGTTCTACTACCCTCTTTTTTATTTTTTTTTATCTTTTGTTTTTATTTTATTATATATTTTTCTTGTTTTTTGTTATATTTGTTTGTTGTTTTCTAAGATTGTCAATAGTATTAATTTAAGCTTTAAGTTTTTAATTTAAGATACAATTGTGGCTAAGTTCAATGTACAGCATAAGATTTTATAACTTTTTATATGATTAAAATAAAATTAAACTAAATGCGTAGAACGGAAATTTGGAGGTCAATGGACTAGTAATTTAGTACAACGTCATGCCAAACAATTTTTGGTCCTAGACAGAGCAGTATCTAAAAAGCTCCTCATACAAAGAAGACCTCCGGATACCTGACAAGCCATTGCACCCTGAGGTATCATCTCAAAAAATTGGGAATTTCCTCCACGGATATCTGCAGAATACGTAATAGGAACCGAAAGCCTCTATACACTTTCTCTGTGAATGCCCTGCAGTCCGTAGAAAGTGTTTCCTTCAAATGGGGGCTACTAAAGTAGCATCCAACACTATTACGAACATGGAACCCCATAAAGTGCTAAGATTCGTAAGGAGCTTCAATATGGCCGATTAAACAATGGCTTCGCAAAAATAGTCATTTTGATTTTAGCAACCATTTGGCAACCATACTCTTTTAACATATTTACCAACGTTTTTTTGGAAGCGTCGGATTGGTACGAACCCAATTAGCACTTCTGCGCCGTTTTATTGCCGCCTCCACACTTATTGCATTGTGACTAAACGAAATACGCATTGATGCGTATTATAACCATTTCGTCTGGTTTATGTACCTTAGCAGCTCGTTTATGCCTGATTCGGATACCTCAAGGCTATCGAAGGTTCGTGTGCCCAGTGTATTCCTTTTTGCCCATGCTGGACATTTCCAGAGAAAGATAGTTATCATTTATTTTCCTTTCGTTCTTTAAAGCTTTTGCAGTATGCGTTGAGAGGCATGCCCATTCTGGCTGGCGGTTGTGACTGCCGTAAGTCTTAATAATTTCCGTATGTTTTTGTTTATTAGCTGTTGTGTTGTCTTCCAATTGAAAGTTCGACCATAACGCTTTGCTGACCCTGCATTTCGTTATCCTAATTTCATCTGTGATTGGCTTTCCTCAAGTACTCGTATGTTAAGGCGATTTCGCTCTTGACTGTAGTCAGTGGTGTAAGTAAAAGCACAGCCGGAATCTTTTGTATTGAAGATCGCGCTCGAGTCAGCACATCAGCATTTTCGTTACCCTCTATGTCCCGATGTCCCGGCACCCAGATCAAGGTTAGACTGTGCTCACGAGATGCGGCTACGAGGGTTTGTCTGCATTTTTTTTAAAACAATATTTTAATTTGAAGTGGCGGAATCAAATACTGTTACTAATTGCGCCCACTGTTGTCCGCCGTGTACAGTTATTTTTAAGTGTCAGTGTTAAGTTGAATTATTAGTGTAAAACCTTATCGCAGTTTCTGTTTCTCCTTCGTGTACTGGAAATATGCGTCTATTGTCAAAACGGCATTATTAAGCCGCTAGACATTGCGCCGTTGGGCATTTGCTGAAAGTTGAATTTTAGTTGAAGTTTTGATAGCGAAGGAGGAGGAAGCTGCGGTAAGGTTATTTTAAAGGGATATATGTATATTTTAACTTTGTTCCCTTTTTAGAAATAAACACATCGTTAAATTTGCATCCTCCTTGAACTTCAACATTTTTATTTCGCAATTTGCAACAGTTGCCTGCCGCCTATGTGTTAAATTGTGTGCTAGCTTGCTGTTTGTGTATTCAACTTGTGTCGCTAACTGTTGTACGTTTCTGTTTGATAATTTGTGATATTTCTTGTAAGCGTGATGATACGCACTGCCCCAAGAAAGAGCCCACGTCTCCAGTCAGGAGACTCAGCCGCCTCAACAATACACATCGCCAGTGCCCCAACAGAAGCCGTAGTTGCCAGTGCCGCAGCCCATATTGTACCAACACAGTTTGCCAAACCTACCAATGCCAGCATGGAGAATTCTGCAGCGTAGGCACCAGTAGCCGCCGGCACCAGCGCAGTCGCAGAATATCCGCGAACATCGGGGCAGAATGAAGGTTTCCCGTCAGCAATGTTCTGCTTGCTCCAGGAAATGAAAGAGCAGATGAACCAACTTCGTGGTGAGATAGTACGCAACCAACAGCTGCAGTCTGAGTCCACAGCTGTCAATAGCGATAATACAGCCACCGCTCCTAAGAGAGTATTGCTAAATCCCGTTGTACAACCGCCAGCCGCAGTCGAAACCAGAAATGTCACGCCGCAACATAATTTAAATTCAATTGAGTTCTTGGCTCCGACTGCTGAGAGTGATAATAGTGAACCGACAACTCACCGCATTCAAACATACGCCACGCCCGAAATCCCATTGAGTGGCTTCTACAATGCAGTGCCCCTTCCGCGCAAAGTGCAGGATCTACCGGAATTTAACGGGAATCCTGAGGATTGGCCAGTTTTCTTCACGGTATATACCCAGTCTACAAATGCGTACAACTACACCAATTACGGAAATAATCAGCGGTTGGTGAGGTGCTTAAGAGAAGAAGCCAGAGAGACGGTGAAGTCGCTCTTGATTCACCCCGACAATGTGAATTCTGTAATGGAACAACTTCAATTCCGTTTCGGGCGCAGTCAGTCACGAAAGATAAAGGAGATAGCGCCGATTTGTGAAAATACAATGACGAGGTTAATTTCGTTCTCAGTGAAGGCGAGAAATCTTGCGGTGTTCCTGCAGAGTGAGAATGCTCACCAACATTTGGCTAACCCTACTTTGTTGGAAGAACTCATTGGGAAACTACCCATGAGCAAGAAGTTGGAGTGGGCGCGGTACGCTGCATCGATAAAACCTTATCCTACAATAGTGGACTTCAGTAATTGGCTAAATGAAATGGCCAATTTGATTTGTTCGGTGCAGTGTGACGAAAATCGCGATGGGAAGAGGAGAACGGTATTACACGCAAGTGAACCACGCCATTGCAAACCGGTTGAGTGCCCAATGCGTCAGGGTGCGCACAAAATTATTAATTGCTGAGTGTGCCGTGACGGAAAGATGGGAGTGTGCCAAGCGTCATCGCCTATGTTTCACAAGTCTTAATGCTGGGCATGCTACTCGAACCGCCTTAAATGCTTGGAAAATGGTTGCCAGCGAAAGCATCATTATTTGCTACATAATGACTTCACTGATTCCGCTGCTAGGCGAGATAGGCAGCAGGAGATCACAAACACAGACGAAAGAATTTTAAGCTGCCAAGGAAACGCTGAGCGCCAAAAAACTCTTTTCCGGATTTTGCCTGTGACGATATACACGCCTTCTAGGAGTTTTAACACCTATGCACTCTTTGACGAGGGCTCTTCGGTTTCCATGATTTTTGCCGTTTTGGTTGCCAAATTAGGTCTTCGTGGCGAAAAGCGTAATTTGAATGTCACATGGTTCGGAAACAAAGCATCCTCTGAAATTGCAACTGTGGTCAACATCGAAATTAATGGTGCCGGCGTGGAGAAGCGATATGCGATGCGTAATGTATACGGGGTGGCAAATCTAAATTTGCCAGTACAAACTGTGAACAGGAGTGATCTGAAAGGGAGATGTGGCCACATTAGAGCACTGAGGTCTCCGTCGTTCTCCAATAAGAAGCCAAGGATACTTATTGGTTTGGACCACTGCCATCTGGGGTGGTCTAAAGAAGTACTATGTAGCCGAAACGAACCCTACGCTGCTTACACCAAGCTAGGATGGGTAGTGTATGGAACGACAAAACAAAAGACTCAGATGGATTCAGCAGCGTGCTTCACTATTAATACAACAAACGATCAGGTGTTGCACGAAATGGTGGCTGGCTATTTTGACGTGGAAAACTTCGGTGTCAGAGCCACACCCCCGTGGAAGGAGCAGCGGATTCTCGTGCAGACATTGTTGGCGGAAACTAAATCGCGTGTAGATGGTAGATTCCAGACCGGGCTCTTGTGAAAACACGATGATGCGATTGCCAGAAAGTCGCCCGATGGCCATGAACAGATTAACCGGAATTGAGCGGAAAATGGAAAAAGATCAGAACTTCGCAGTGGCCTACAGCGCTATAATTGAAAGCTACGTCCACAAGGGTTATGCGCGGAAACTTAATCATCGCGAAGCGTCCGTTGTTACAGATAAAACCTGCTAATTGCCACACTTCGCCGTCACCAATCCAAAAAAGCCTCACAAACTTCGCCTCGTATTTGATGCCGCGGCTGAGTCTAATGGAGTCAGCCTAAATTCCCAGTTGCTGAAGGGCCCGCAGGACTACCAACCAATGACAACGGTGCTCTTCAACTTCCGCGAGAGGGCGATTGCGGTTTGTGGTGACATAAAGGAAATGTTCCATCAGGTGCTGGTTCGGCCTGTAGACAGGCACGCGCAAAGATTTTTTTGGCGTGACGGAGATGCCACAAGCGAGCCTGATGTATATGAGATGCTGCGTATGACGTTTGGCTCTGCACGCTCGCCTTGTTTGGCACAGTATGTGAAAAATACGAATGCTTTGGCTAATTGTAACTACAATCGTCGCGCTGTGGAGGCAATATTGCGGCATCATTATGTCGACGATTTCGTGGATAGCTTCACATCCGTAGCCGATGCAATACACATTGCAGAGCAAGTTCGGGATATCCATGGAGACGCGGGTTTCGAAATGCGAGTCTTCATGTCGAATTCGCCAGATGTTTTCGATGCATTGAACGCTGCCAATTCTGCCGCGAACGGGAGTAGCAAGTGTCTCTCAACGGAAAAGATCCTTGGCATGCATTGGAGCCCGCAGAGCCATGCCTTCGAATTCCACCCTGCATTCCATCAGGTAAATGCAGATGTGATTGCTGGTAGGAGATACCCCACCAAGAGAGAGCTGCTGAGTATTATAATGTCGCTTTTCGGTCCATTGGGATTCTTGAGCCAATTGACGATTACTGCCAAACTGATAATGCGCGAGGTCTGGCGTCGGAGAGTTAAGTGGGATGAACAGCTGTCTGACGACATCGCATGCTTGTGGAAGTCGTGGCTCCAACAATTGGCCCACGTTGAGGATTTGCGCATCCCGCGATGTTATCTCACCTCAACCCTTCGATACGATGCAGAATTGCACATATTTGTGGATGCCAGCGAGGAGGCTTTCGCCACCGTAGCCTACTGGAGATTCGTTTACGACGATGGTGAGGTGGGAATTCAATTTATATGCGCCAAGACCAAGACGGCGCCGCTGAAATGTCTGACGATACCACACCTAGAGCTGCATGCTCCGGTGATGGGTCTACGCCTTATGAGAATGGTTGCTGATGGACACTCTATTGTTGTTGCTCGTCGTAGGCTTTGGAGCGATTCTGCGACTGTTCTAAAGGGTATTGCCTCGGAGCATCGCCGCTATAAGCCATTCGTAGCACATCGGATAGCTGAGATTTTAGCAGAGTCAGAGGTGGCCGACTGGAAGTGGGTGCCGTCAGAGGATAACGTGGCTGATGATGCTACGCGGCCGAATCAAAAGTTGGATTTTGCTGTGTCATCCAGATGGATACAGGGTCCAGGCTTCCTACGACGGAACGAAGACAGGTGGCCAGCTCACAGGGGAACCCATCGAGAGGATACAGACGAAGAACTGCGACCAAAATATGCTCTAACTACGGTGAGGCGCCGGTTTATTGAATTTGATAGATTCTCCTCATTTACTAGGCTGAGTCGCGCCATTGCTTGGATTTTCCGATTTGTGGCACAGTGCCGTCAGCCTGTTGGTAGGCGTTTAAAAACAGGTCTGACTGCTTTCGAGGTGGACGCTGCGGAGCTCTCGTTGTGCCGCCAGGCTCAGTCTGAGGCCTACACATCGGAACGAGAACTGATTCTAAACGGAGAAAACGTTCCAATGCAAAGTGAGCTGCACAGCCTGACTCCCTACATGGACGAGAGTAAACTCCTGCGCGTTTATGGGCGCATTGATGCAGCAGGATGGATGCCGTACGACAGTCTACGACCAATTATACTGCCGCCGCGCCACCCACTAACATTGTTGATCGTCGAACGGTACCACGTTCGGATGAAGCATCAGAATGTCGAGGCGACATTGTGTGAAATTCGCTGAAAGTTCTGGGTAACTGGAATTTGGCGAATTCTGCGAGGCGTTATTGCACATTGCGGGATATGCCGTTTGATGAGAACCACACCGAACGAGCCGATGATGGGCCCACTCCCTAGAGACAGATTGACGCCCTTCGTTAGGCCTTTTACATTTACGGGTCTTGATTACTTCGGTCCCGTGGTTGTTGCAGTTGAACGTCGAACTGAAAAACGTTGGGTGGCGGTATTTACCTGCCTTACAGTACGAGCTATCCACTTGGAGGTGAGTCACGACTTGTCAACGGACTCATGTATCGTGTGCGTTCGCAACTTCATAAATCGCCACGGAGTGCCAATGCGAATTCGAAGCGACAATTGCAAAAATTTCGTTGGTGTCAATTTTCTGAAGTTCGCGTATTGGACGAGATGACCACGAGGGGAGTCGAGTCTAGGCCGCTAACGCACCTGCCTATAGCACCAAATACAGAGGAGCCACTTACGCCTAACCACTTTCTACTTGGAGCAAATAATGCGAAAACGCCAGGTGTTCAAGAAGTGTGCGAACGACCATGTATTTTGAGGAAGCAGTGTCGGATTGCCCGCGACTTAAGGGACAAGTTTTGGAAGCGATGGGTGGCAGAGTACCTACCAACACTGACGCGCCGGATAAAGTGGTGTGCCAAGACTGTACCTATAAAGGAGGGCGATTTGGTATTTATTTGAGATCCAAATGCGCCCAGAAGCCACTGGCGTCGCGGGAAGGTGCTGAAAATTCACCATGGAAGGGATGGTGTTGCGAGGCGGGTGGAGGTGCACACCAACAGGGGAGTCGACATGCGAGCTGCATCGAGGTTGGCTGTCCTGGACGTGGAATAGGTGAATAGGGGTCGATGCACGGGGTCGGGGGTGTAACTAATTGCGCCCACCGTTGTCCGCCGTGTACAGGTATTTTTAAGTGTAGTAATATTTTCAAGTGTCAGTGTTAAGTTGAATTGTTAGTGTAAAACCTTATCGCAGTTTCTGTTTCTCCTTCGTGTACTAGAAATCTGCTTCTATTTTCAAAACGGCATTATTAAGCCGCTAGACATTGCGCCGTTGGGCATTTGCTGAAAGTTGAATTTTAGTTGAAGTTTTGATAGCAAAGGAGGAGGAAACTGCGGTAAGGTTATATTAAAGAGATATACGAGTATGTATATTTTAATTTTGTTCCCTTTTTAGAAATAAACACATCGTTAAATTTGCATCCTCCTTGAACTTCAACAAGTACCATGATTGCCACCTGGCTGTTTGACAAGATAGCTAAGTTACCTTTAAAGATATAATCCGCGACCAGAAGCCTACATGACTCCCTAATAGCCAGAGCATTCGCCTGAAATGCACTGGCTGAGTTAGGCGGATCGATCTACTTATGTTTTTTCTCAGAAAGCTCCTGCAATCCCACATTCCATTTTGGAACCATCAGTGAAAACTGTAGAGCTTTAGTTCTTTACTGTCATGTGAGACATGTTTTTAGTGTCCCTGACAAGTGTCCCTCACTAGCGTAAACTAATGATTCGTCAATACCAAATGTCGATAATTCGACATTTGAGTGATATTGTTTAAGATATGATTAATAGTAAGTAGAAATTAGATAGGAATAATTTATGTTAGATAGATTAAGTGAAAATATCAATCAAAATTATATAAAAAGTGCTGTCGAGCCGAATAATGACAGTTTGAATCTGAAAGTTTAAACCTGCATAACTGCATTAAACTCCGTTTCCTTCTCCGTGCTCTCAACTAAGCTTAATTGACAACAGCACAACCAGTAGCTGTTCAACGGCACACTCTACCGATCACAAACTCTTTTTCGAGTTATCGGGATTGCGAATTATCGGGATTGTACTGTATATTACATGCAGATCCTCACCACATTTATATATATTTCAATATTAGTATAAAAGTTATTGTCCTCCCTATTTTTTTATAGAGTATTATAGTTATGAATTGGTTTCTTGCGTTTCTTTTATTCAGTATAATAGTTTTAATAATTAATTGTTAGCCAATAATTATTTTATATATTTGTGTATTTTTGATCAAGTTGTATATTTTCTATTAATTTTGCTTCCGCTTTTACCGGTAGGTTTGTGGTATCCGTTTTGGGCGTAGTAGCTCAGGTTATGATTTCAAGACACAAAGGTTTTCACAAGCCTTCCAAACATCAAATGGATTTTAGCCAAGCTGGAATTTGTTAATCATTTTGGCCTTTGCAGAGTCGTTTTTTGCTGAATTTTCGTTAGTTAACCATTTTGACTAATTCCAATGTTATGTTTTTTTTAAAATTTGTTTTTTTATTATTACACATTTTTAATGTGCTTTAAGCGGCAACAACTCGAAACACGGCCTCTTTTCTTCTTCGGCCACTTCAGGAGCAGCAACAGTCGTTGAACCCGAAAACACAGCAACAGCAGCAGCAATAGACTCTAGTTCCAGCACAACAATCAACGACAGTCGACAAAACACGGAACACTTTACTTACAAGACATTGGACATACTCTCGAAACATATACTCGACAGAAATTTACAAAGTCTCAGGAGTACTACTGGATTCTGATACGCTTGTGACGTATCCTCTTTGTCGAATTTTCCCCTGGGATTACCAATGTTTGCTCTCGGTAGATTTACGCATAATGTATTATTAGTGTATAGTGTGTTACTGTTAAATTGTTGTACCTTCTTGAATGTGCCACATTTGACAATATGCATTGGTCGTAAATTGTTTGCACTGTTTCATACCTTTAGCAAATATTTCATGTTGAAACTTTCAACTTGAAAGGGTTTTAATTGTGTGAAATGGGTCAATTAATTTCATCCTCACAATTGAAAGCAGTAAATAATTTCCAACCACTTTTATTTCTAGTTATATTTAGTTGATCCAAAAAGTGTACCTATAATAAATATTTGGAAAATCAGTTTATAAGCTTGGAAGTATTGGTTAGTGTTGAAAACCAATCAGCCGTTTTGCGAGGAAAACTCATTAAAGTGAACTAATTATAGATTATTTATAAAAAAGACTCTTAACTCGAATTATTTAAAAGGAAATATTTATGTGTAATTGTTTTTTTTTAATTTCCCCAAATTTGTATACAACCAAATTTTATATAAATTTAAATTCATATTTTATGTAATATTTTAATAATGGCTCCAAACTATAACTACAGTGAATGTATTATATTTTTGTTATGCTTTTATTTTATTTGTATTTATTTTGGCAGTGATACGACAAGCAACCCTGTTTAATACAAAACTAAAAATTGCCATTATATTGCAACTATTATATATGCATATGTTCATTTAACATAATCGGGATTGGAGCCAGCAGTTACCTAAATTACAATTTCTGCATTCATAATAAAAAACTTATCTATAATTTACATTTTCTCAACTTTCGATTACTAGGGCGTACCATAATATAAGCTAATTCGATTTAATTATAAGTCTGACTTAATGTGAATTCATATTAAATAAGTATGCAGAATGAAACTATATAGAAAAATATATTAAGTTTGAGGTCTCAGAAACACAATTTCTTTATTTGACATTTATGATTCAAAAGTATAACCAATAAAACAGTTAATGTGAGTTATTATTTTCAATTAATCTAATAGTTGGTGATAATTCAAGCAAATTTTCCACAATTTGTTTACTCGATACAAGTTTCGGAGTGTTTGTCCCATGCAGATATCTGAAATGCGATAAATAAAATTAATATTGTTAAATTTAAGATTTCAAGATTTTTGCTAAACAAATAAAATATACAAGACGTAATCATACAAAAACCCTAACTCCCCAAACCTAAATAATAAGTTACCAGAAAATAGTTTTCACAAAAAACAATAAACTCATCATTAAAAACTCGAAAACCAAATTTTCAATATAGCGTAACGAAAACTATAACAACTCAAAACGTTTAACACATTCCCATCCTCCTAAATATAGTGGTATATATGGCTTCGACTAATGCTTCCTAGACAAAGAATAATCCCTTCTCCCCAGATTAATAATTATATACTAGAGACGAGAAGTTTACTATATAAATATAATGATATTTCAGTGGAAGGTCAAAAACTCTCCCCACAACTATAGTACTCCAAGAAACAGCTATTAGCCAAACTCTGTTCATGCAAATAACCCTAGTGTGTTGTAGAAAAAAAACAAAACGATTGCAATTCTATGAAAATCTGATTTATTTGGATTAATATGCGAGTATAAAATTCTGGGATAGAAAGTTTATATCAAAATGATCTTCAACTCGTGGTTAACTACAATAATCCAATTTTTGTATTATGCCGCCCTCCGTGGTCCAGTGGTAAGCATGCTAGACACACTCCCCGAGGGTCACACATTCAAATCCAGCCCGGGCTTGGTCTCCAAAATGTTTCTTTCTATAAAATCTTTTTCTCTTCGAGTCAAAAGCCTCTGTAGCCTCTTTCCTCCAACACCTTGCTCTCATAATTAATTATGGGGTAAGGTATAATAATAATGATTTTTTACTTGGAAACTGTGAGACTCAAAATAGACAAGGAAAAATTGTGGTATCTTTTATAATAAATAATAATATTTGTTGTGCTCAGAAAAATATATTTATTTTTAGGATTTATAACATATAGAACGTATTTTAAATATTAACTATTGGGCGCCGATCCGCACTTGCAGTAACTCCAGAACAGACTGAATACGGCGCAAAGAGAGCAGCTGCCGCTGCTTCGTAGCCCCGCGCCAAAATATACCAACAGTTAAAGATAGCTTCCGCACAAATACGATATGCACCTGCCTCGACTGTTCTCTCGCTCTCCACCGCACAACACGTGCTTTCGCACCGTACCGAACGATGGAACGCAGAGATAGGCCGACAACATGGCGCCCCAGGTACCAGGCGGAAGCCACCTGAACGTTAGGATTCGGAGTGAACATGCCGCCCCCCTTGCATTATTGCAAGAGAAGAACATATCCACGCCGGATCCCGTTCATACCCTTCATCAATGGAGGGGTGGTTTGGGGCCCGAGGGCGCAGCTTCAGGAAGCATGCGCACCCCTCAATGCGGTGGCCCATCTGCTAACACATGGTAATGGTAATGGTAATGGTTGTACGGGTTAGGCTAAGGCCTTTATGCACTGCGACCAACTTGATCTATTGTGCGCCCCTTCGTACTTAATTATTTAGTGTACTTAGTATATCAAGGAATCGGACCAGCTCCTTTGGAGAGAGCATTTGAAGGTCTTCATCTTCTAGTATATAGGAACCTAAGATCCTGTGTCTCCTGTGGCCTAATGCATCACAGTTGGTGATTCCACAGACTCCTCTTCATCACAGCAGAATCTGCAAGTGCTCGTGCTAGATATACCTATTTTGTGTAGGTGTTTGTTGCAGGCGAAGTGGCCTGTTAATGCTCCAGAGAGTAATCTAAGGCATTTTTTGTTTAAGGTAAGAGCGATTTTTGCTCTATTAGCGTCAAAGCTCAGGAATTTTTTGGAGTGATCGAGGCCGTCAATGCCATTCCAATATTCGCTGATTTTATGTTGGATCCATTTTTTGGTCTCTTGTTTTATGTTGTTTTTATTAAAGCCAAAGAAGGGGGTGGGTCCAATAAATGATCCTTCAGCCCCTTTTTTGGCATAAAGGTCTGCCTTTTCGTTACCTTCGTGTCCTGGCACCCAAATCATAGAGACCTGTTTGTGGATGGCAAGTTCGTTGAGTGCGTTGTTACACTCTATAAGGACTTTTGATGTAAATGTGTAGCTTTTAAGAGCTTTGCGGACTGATTGACTGTCTGAGAGTATTTTAATTTTCACTCCTTTAAGTCCTCTTTTAGATAAGATTTCCACTGTTTCCATTATAGCATAGAGCTCCGCATGGAAAATCGTGGTATCTGCACTTAGGGTTATTGATTTGTGTGCTCTAGGTCCCACTATTCCTGCTCCTACCCCCTGGAGCGTTTTGGATCCATCTGTATACCATTTTTGCGAATCAACGTGTAGCCATGTTGGGCTATCGTTCCACTCCTCCCTTGATGGGAATATGACATTGTACCTCTTGGTGAAATTGAGTACTGAGTCTGTGTGGTAACTTGCCTGGGTCATGTGCATAGCATCTTTGACCAAATTTAGAATTTCTAAGTGTCCAGTGAGATTTGCTGGTTTGAATTTTTCATTTGCATGGATTGAGAGTGCTTGCCTTGCAGCTTCCTCTTGTATTGCTAGGTGTAGCGGTGGTAAATTTAACAGCGCTTCCATGCCAGCAGTTGGGGTAGTTCTCATAGCCCCTGTGATGCTTAGGCATGCCAGCCTTTGTAATTTGCACAGTTTTAATTTGGCTGTTGTTTGTTTTGTTTTTCCCCACCATACCAATGCCCCATATAGTATGATGGGTTTAACCATTTGGGTGTATATCCAGAAGGTCATTTTGGGGCTCAGACCCCAGGATTTTCCCAGAAGTTGTTTTGTAATCCAAAGGGTTTTAGTGGCTTTTATTACCGAGTTAAGGTGTGCCTCCCAGGTGAGTTTTTTATCCAGGATGATACCTAGATATTTTACCTCTTCATGTAAGGGTACCTCTATTCCATTTATTTTTAATGTTGGGATATCAAATGTCCTTTTCCTGGTGAAGGGGACAATAGTGGTTTTGGTGGGGTTGATTGATAGCCCCTCTTTCCTGCACCACTCCCATGTTGTGTCTAAGGCATCTTGCATCAGGTCTCCAATAGTCCTTTCATGATTGCCTTGGATTATTATAGATATGTCATCTGCATATCCAATTGTTTTGTATCCTTTATTACTAAGGATCTGTATTAGGTTATCAACTACCTGCGGACATCCCTTTACCGCTGTAACACTCATGTTAACTTGCCCTAAAGAGGCTGTGATTATTCTTTGGTTTAGCATATTGCTTACCCATTCTACTATTGCTGGATCTGCTCCCCTGTTGGAGAGTGCCAGTTCTATTGCTTGAAAGTTCGCATTGTCGAAAGCACCCTCAATGTCCATGAATGCACAGAGGGCTACCTCCTTTAGGCCTAGTGCCTTTTCAATATCACGAACAATTGTGTGCAGTGCTGTGACTGTAGATTTCCCTTCTTGATAGGCAAATTGTAGCTTATGTTGTGGATTATTAGAGATTACCTCCTCTCTTAGGTAGCAGTCCAATATCTTTTCCATGGTTTTTAACATGAAGGACGTTAGACTGATTGGCCTGTAGGATTTGGGAGATTCGGGGGGTTTATTTCCACCCTTTGGTAGGAATATAGCCTTAACCTCCCGCCAAACCTTAGGAACATATCCAAATAGATCTAAAGATTTGAACCAAAATTTGTATTAATCTCCTGGTCCCTTTTGAAAGTAGGGCTGGAAATATACCATCAGGTCCAGGTGATTTGTAGGGTTTAAACGAGTTGATTGCCCATTCAACTCTTTCAAATTTTACTATTCAGAAGATAGTAGAGTTTCTTGCCCTGTAGCGATTGTACGCTGACACCCCATGATCGTTGTCGCTGGTTGTGTTAGGCCGGCAATCAGGGAAATGAGTTTTAAGAAGAAGCTCTAGTGTATCATTAAAAGTGTTTGTGAAAGTACCATCCGGTGCCTTTAGAGTTCCAATTGGATTAATTACCCCCTTGGACAGTGATTTTTGTATTCTGGCTGTCGTTGGGACACCTTTAAGTTCTTCACAGAAGTTTTTCCATGAGTTCCTTTTTGATTTCCTCTGTAGTGTACCACACAAGTGTACACTGACGACCACACATCGTCATAAGCACAGCAACAAGTCGCATATGCAAACAAACTGACAATAGCGCAACGTGCGCAATTGTACTCAATACCCAAATACGCTAGACTAGCATTTTGGTGGTGCAATAACGCACGCTGCCTATATTGCAGCGTATGCATATTGGACAGTGCAGTGACTTTAGCCCTGAACTTGTACTCAAAATTATGAATATAAACAAAGACGATGCTTCGTCAATGAATAATATCGGTAATCCGATACTTGAGACAAATTTCGGGAATATGATTTGTAACTAGTAGAAATAAGATAGATATATTTTATGTTAGAATAAGAAAACAATAAGAATTAAATAATATAAAAGGGCCAGCGAGCCACCAAATAAACCAGAGTTAATCTGAAGACTACTGAAACTGCTACTCGCATTAGTTTATTCTTTTTATCTCTCGTGCTCTAAGTCAGGAAAGTCTTAGAACAGCACAAACAATAGCTTGGCCAACGGCACACTCTGCCGGTCAAAATCTTTGCTGAGGGCGTCTTTCCGCTTCGTGTTAGGCATTTCTATTTTATAGTGCTCTTTTGCATCTATGCATTGCATAGAATCTGCAAATGAACTGAATGCCGATCCTGCGTGACCAACAATCAACATATCCTACATGGCAATCCTGCCAGCCTAACTTCTCAACATTACCCCACATGGCGATCCTGCAACTGACCTGGGACCTGAAAGGCAGCCAATAATCCTGCAACCGTTCCTGCAACCGATCCACAACCTGAAAGGCAGCCAATAATCCTGCAACCGATCCACAACCTGAAAAGCATCAAAAACAACATCCCAATTAATGGAAGAATACGTGCCACAATCTGCATGCAAACCAACCGTTCCTGCACCAATATACATTGCACAACCGCCACTAAAAGTCGGGCCATTGCCACTAACGATCAAGGAGTACCAACGACGACAGATACTCCAGAAAGAGCTGAAGAAAACATCAATCCCACCGTGCGAAAATAAACCTTTGAAGAAACGAGGAGGACTGTTAACCAAACAGAAACACAAATTATCGCACCTACTTTCAATCGTTAGAGACGAAACCAACCTACCTCCGTGGAATGAGGCCACACGAATCTGGGAGGAAATTGAAAATCTCCAACTCCAAATTAAAAACCGAAGAAAGTGACCAGATCGCATGCATGCGAATAACTTGGCGTATGATCAAAAAAACTGGCACTCCAACTATCGAGGACTATAACGACAAAACAACAATCGAAGACGAGACAATACGGATGATCGAGGCGCTCGAAACATGGGAAAAAGCCAGAGCAAGCCGCAGCACCAAGATGCAACGATAAATAACAACCAGCTATCGACAGAAATTACCTACCCATCAATTCCAGAATCCTACGTAGTCATATTTTTAGTTATAATTATCATTATAATAGCGTACAAATTAGATAAATATTTTAAAAACTATGTTCATAAGTATAAGAATGACGCTAATGGCAACGCTATTACAGCAGTATAATTAAACAAAAATTAATATATTAAACATCTAAATAAAAATGTCAAATTTTATATAATATAAAAATAAATAAAATTTCTTAAAACAAATTTCTTACTGTAATCCTAAATGGATTTGAAATTCAATGCCTTAAAAGATATACTAGCTATACTTAGGAAAAATCCCAGCAGAATACATACAAACAAAACAGTGACAGCAGAACAAATTGACACATTAAGAGAGGAATTTAATAACATAATAGAGACCGACACTGACAATAAAGATCTAACTGGAATAAAAATTAGCTTCGCCAATACTTATTCCACAATAAAAACTATTTTATTGATACAATTAACCGAAGAGACTGAACCAATAAACAACATGGCATCTTTTAGCATAGAAACGGCATCAAAATCTCTACCCACATTTACGGGCAACTTCAGAGAATTAGATAGTTTCATAATCACCGCTGAGCTGATAAACAAATCACTCAACGAGTCAGGACAGACAGATTTACTAGAGTATATCTACCATGCCAAATTATCTGCCAATATAAGAACAGCAATAGGAGGTTACACAAAACCAGAAGACTTAAATACACTTACCACTCTACTACAACAGAGGTACAAAGACGCGACAACAATACCACAGCTACAAGCTAGACTAACTAATCTACAACAAAGGAATTCAGGAATCAACTCGTACAAAGAAAAAATTCTGACAATAATAGAAAGTTTAAACAGAATTAACATACACAATTTAGGAGAGACAGCTACACAAGCAGAAAAGAACGTAATAACAAAAACAAACAACAAGTTAGCATTGGACACTTTCAAGAAAGGACTGAATGAGAATTACAAAGCGACAATTTTTGCTGCAAGACCGAAAGATCTAGCAGAAGCAACAAAATTGGCTCTTGAACTTGAGAGCGAATGTAGAATAATGCCGAACACATCACAGCTGATGCAAGTAAGACATAATTCATTCAACTCACAAGGTACAAGGTCCAATTTCAACGCTCCGCGCAAATATAATTCATTCAACCCTTCTCCACAATACACAAACAACACACGACAAAATTTCAGCACACGCTATGACAAAAATAACTACAACAACACTAACCATGCAAACAACAGAAACAATAACCGTAGCAATACAAATTCCAGTCAAAGAAACAATAACTACAACAACACATATCCCAATAATCAAAATAATAACAACTTCAGACACAACAACAGCTACAACGCACAAGGCAGACAGCAGAACAACAACAACAATTACAACTCAAACAGAAACCGCCGCATAAACATGATACACGATGCGGGAAACGAACAAGGCCCAGAATGCATAACCATTCTGGACAGCCAAAATTAAATGTGTATAAAATGTCGGATAACCACACAAATTTCGTCACGCTGACACACAAAAAGCAAAAAATGACTTTTTTGATCGACACAGGTGCCGACATCTCATTATGCAAAATAAGTAGCAAATTAGAAAACCACGAATACTTTCCTGATGACAAATGCAAATTAACAAGCATAACAAACGAAGAGGTATATTCTGAAGGTCAAATAGAATTACAATTAGATATTGAAGAAGAATCTTGCAACCACCCTTTCCAATTAGTACACAAAACATTTCCAATAGAAACAGATGGCATTCTAGGTGGGGATTTTTTTGAAAAATATATATGTAAAATCGATTATGAAACGTTTACAATTTCCGCGTACGTAAACAAACAAACAGTTATTATACACATGCACACTAAATCTCACGATACTCAAAAAATAAAAATACCAGCAAGAACAGAAATAATACAAGCCTTAAAATTAAACATAAATGAAGATAAAATAATTCTAAATAAAGAATTAAAAAAAGGCATATTTCTAAACTATTCTATAGCACCCAAAAGTGGTATAACCCACATAAAAATTCTAAATACAACAAACAAAGACGTAATTTTAGACGGCATACAATTTGAAACTGACTCACTAAAAAATTATGACATACTAAAGTACAGTACGCAAGATAATTACAATGAAAATAGACTACAGAAAATCATTGAAACTTTAAATTTTAACTGCACAGACGAAATTACAAAAACCCAACTCATAAACATCCTAAGACAATACCAAGAAGTTTTTCATCTTGAAGACGAACCACTTTCGACAAACAATTTTTACACACAAAACATAACGACACATGACAACACCCCCGTTTACATTAAAAACTACAGACTGCCACACACACACACAGAAATTGTGAATGAACAGGTAAAGAAAATGCTACAAGAGGATATCATTGAACCTTCAGTCAGCCCATACAATGCTCCACTCCTTTTGGTTCCTAAAAAGAACACTATTGACAAAAAGAAATGGAGACTTGTAGTGGATTCTAGAAAACTGAATGACAAAATAATAAATGATAAATTCCCGCTAACTCGCCTAGAAGACATTCTAGACAAGTTAGGCAGAGCAAAATGGTTTTCAACCTTAGACATGACCAGTTCATTTCATCAAATAAAATTAGAAAAACAATCACGACCACTAACACCCTTTTCCACATCCAATGGACATTATCAATTTAAAAGACTACCTTTCGGACTAAAAATTTCATCCAACAGCTTTCAGAGAATGTTAACAATAGCACTCTCAGGACTTGACTCAGAAGCATTCCTTTATGTAGATGACATAATCATCTATGGATGCAGTCTAAACCACCATAACCAAAATTTAATCAAAGTACTAGACAGACTAAAACAACATAACTTAAAATTAAACGCAGCAAAATGCAACTTTCTGAGATCAGAAGTCGTATATTTAGGACATTTGATTACACAAGACGGAGTTAAAACTGACCCAGCAAAATACGACACTGTAAAAAATTACCCTCAACCGAAAAACGCAGACGAAGTAAGAAGATTCGTTGCATTCTGCAACTACTATAGAAAATTCATACCAGAATTTGCAGATATTGCAAAATGTTTAAACTCCTTACTAAAGAAATCAGCCAAATTTGTATGGACAGATGAATGCCAAAAATCTTTTGAAACTCTTAAACTAAAATTAATAAACCCACCACTATTGCAATACCCAAATTTTGATAAACCCTTCATATTAACTACAGATGCATCGAATTATGCATTAGGCGCCGTACTATCACAAGGCGAAATAGGACAAGATTTACCAATATCATATGCTAGCAAATCATTACAAAAACACGATTTGAATAAGCCAATAATAGAAAAAGAGCTACTAGCAATACATTGGAGTATTAACTTCTTCAAACCCTATCTATATGGTCAAAAGTTCACGGTAGTAACTGACCATCGACCACTGACCATTCTCTCACAAAAACCCTTAATCTAAAATGACCAGAATTAGATTAGACCTCAGTGACTATGATTTCAACATAGTATATAAAACAGGAAAGATGAATACAAATGCAGATGCATTGTCAAGAACACAAATTGACTCGGACATTCTAAAAGAAATGATACCGAAAGAAATTGATGAAAAAGCCAAAAGGACCCTAGTAATAACGAGAGGGATGGCAAATAAAAATAAAACAAATGAAGAGGCAAATAAAAATGAAATAAATGAAGAGGCAAATAAAAATGAAAATAAGAAATTGAGAAATTGCATATCTCAGGAGACTGATCACCTTCAAATATGGGAAAGTACATCAATAAATGACGTCAAGAATATTAAAAAATTAAAATTTAATGTCGACAAGAAAAATCAAAGCTTTGAAAAAATGAATATATATATAAAAAATGATATTGTGCACATAGGCGAAAGCGATAATTCACCGAATCAAGATTCGACTCTGAAGAAGCTCCGACCTAAAAATAAAAATATAAATGAAAATATAAAGCATGCAGGAATCAATGATAAATCAGCGAGATTAGACTCGATTCTGAGGAAATTGATATCCAAAACGAAGAAAGAAAAAATTAAAGAATTAGCAATTGCAAATAATGATGAAATATTCAAAATACATATATACAAAAGAAGAATTTAAAGAAGCGTACGCAAAAATAAAGATGAATAGCAAAAGTCCTCAGCTAAAAATATTAATTTATATACCTCCAAAGAGAATAACAGAGGACATTTTAAAATACAAACTAATAGATGAATGTCACAAAACAGGACATCCCAGAGTAAGAAAAACTCTACTCAAATTAAAACAAAGATACATTTGGAAAAATATGAACCAAATGGTAAAGAAATTCGTATCCAACTGTGACACATGCGTGAAGTGTAAACAAACAAGACACATCAAAGAACCACAAACCATAACAGACACCCCTAACACAAGTTTCGAAGTCATATCAATTGACACCGTAGGACCACCAAAAATTTCAAACGAATACCGCTACATACTGACCATGCAGTGCGAGCTGACAAAGTTCGTAATCGCACATCCAATGATAACAAAAGACGCACTCACAACAGCCAAAACATTAGTTGAACAATTTATACTCAAATACGGTCACTTCAAAATTCTTAAATCTGACAACGGGACAGAATTTACAAACGAGCTAATGGCAAACATTTGTGCACTGCTCAAAATACAACAAAAATTTTCGACACCGTACCACCACCAAACGATAGGCTCACTAGAACGCAACCACAGAGTTTTGAATGAATTCCTACTGACATCGACAAACGACGACGAATGGGATAAGTGGATTCCCTACTTCACTTTTACTTACAACACAATGCCACATGTTGACACGGGCTACACGCCATATGAATTAATATATGGGAAACTCCCAGGTTTACCCAATGAAGTAATAGAAAGTAACACAAAAATTTACAACTTTGAAAATTACGCCAACGAGCTAAAAGCGAGATTACGCTATGCCCACGAAAAGGCAAAACAAATGCTAATGAAAGCAAAACAAAAACGTACACTAACTGACTCAAAAACTAATACAAATACACTTAATGTAGAAATAGGAGATTTAGTTCTATTAAAAGTAGAAAATAGGAAAAAGAATATGAATCCATATAAAGGACCATATAAAATACTAGATAAGTTAGGAGTAAATTCATTAATAGAATATAATGGTACACCTAAGAAAGTACATAATAATCAATTAAAACCATACAATGTAGTTTAAATTTATACGATAAGATTTATAATTAAAACTATCACAATATATAATCAAAACAATGTAATTAGTAATCATAAGTATATGTAATTATATCAAAACTACATAATTTGTAATTTTAATTATATAATTAAAAACGCTACAATGTAACTTTAATAATAAGAAACAATTTATAAACAAACAATACCAATTATTAGAAAATATGAAAATCATCTAACATAAGACAATTGTAATACAACACAAACCATATTTCCAGAAAAACTATTCGCTAACACCCCTAATTTTTCTCTTAAGGGTGAGGGTGTAGTGTACCACACAAGTGTACACTGACGACCACACATCGTCATAAGCACAGCAACAAGTCGCATATGCAAAAAAACTGACAATAGCGCAACGTGCGCAATTGCACTCAATACCCAAATACGCTAGACTAGCATTTTGGTGGTGCAATAACCAATATTGCAGCGTATGCATATTGGACAGTGCAGTGACTTTAGCCCTGAACTTGTACTCAAAATTATGAATATAAACAAAGACGATGCTTCGTCAATGAATAATATCGGTAATCCGATACTTGAGACAAATTTCGGGAATATGATTTGTAACTAGTAGAAATAAGATAGATATATTTTATGTTAGAATAAGAAAACAATAAGAATTAAATAATATAAAAGGGCCAGCGAGCCACCAAATAAACCAGAGTTAATCTGAAGACTACTGAAACTGCTACTCGCATTAGTTTATTCTTTTTATCTCTCGTGCTCTAAGTCAGGAAAGTCTTAGAACAGCACAAACAATAGCTTGGCCAACGGCACACTCTGCCGGTCAAAATCTTTGCTGAGGGCGTCTTTCCGCTTCGTGTTAGGCATTTCTATTTTATAGTGCTCTTTTGCATCTATGCATTGCATAGAATCTGCAAATGAACTGAATGCCGATCCTGACCAACAATCAACATATCCTACATGGCAATCCTGCCAGCCTAACTTCTCAACATTACCCCACACCTCAGTTCCTTGCTGTATAGTGTCAGGGATTTTTTATATTCCTCCCATGTTTTGTATTTCTTTGCGTCATTGAATTTAGACCTTGCTATTTGACGCAAATTAGCTAGTTCTTTGTTCCACCAAGGGACCCTCTTCGTTGAGGTTTTTGTCTTGAGTGGACAACATTCGTGACATGAGGATATAATGGGGTCAGTCAGAGCTTCAACTGATGCATCCAATTCCTCTGTCGATCTTATGTGAAGCATGCTTCTGGTTAGCTTAGTTTCTAAGCACTCTGAGTATTTATCCCAGTTTGTTGATTTAGGGCTTCTATAGAGCATTACGCTCTTATTTAACCCCATGATTTCAAAGAGAATATGTTTATGATCAGACATTGAGTCCTCATCACTCTCATGGAGTCCTCAGACTCTCCAGTTCGTGATCATATGAAGTGAATTATTTGTTATGAGTGTTAAGACAAGAACCTCTTGTCGTATGGCATTTTCAAAGGTGGGTTTATTGCCCCTGTTTGCCATAGCTATGTTAGTTTGTAGTAAGAATTCTAGGAGTGACTCACCTCTTGTGTTTGTATCTGTACTGCCCCAGATTGTATTGTTCGCATTTGCATCTCAACCAATGATTAACGTCTTGTTGTGTGTCTTACAGTAGTTCACTAGACCTATGATATTCGGTGGTGGTGCTTCGTTGGTGTCTCCTGGAAAGTAAGCTGAGGCTACGACAGCCTCTATTTTCTTCCCATTTGCATCCACTTCGACGAGTGCTGCTGCTGTGTCGCCATTCATAAACTCTATAAATGGCAGATATTTAATGTTGGTATCAATGATAAGTGCAGCCCTTGGTTTGACTGCACCCACGTCATAGATTACCTGTGTGTTTGGTGTCTTGAGGCCTACTATCTTGCCTCTATGTATCCAGGGCTCCTGGATAAGTCCTATGTTGGTGCTTCCACAGGCAAACCTTCTGCTAAGTTCGGCCGTTGCAGCCTTAGCATGGTGAAGATTTGCCTGGATGCACTTCATGTTGGTGCTACTGAGTTGGGATTGGATGGAGTACTTTCGGCTTCTTCTTCCAACTCCACAGCATCCATTTTATCCGCCAGCTCATCAGCATTGGGGGATGCAGCCTTTAGCCTGAGACTCACTTGGCCAAATCTAAAGTTGACCTTATCACCGGATTCCACAAGGCTGGCTGCTGATTTCTGGTCTACTGCTAGGACCAGAGTTACGTTAGAGCCTCTTTCAGCTCTTCGTAGTGTGCGCCACGACTCGACGTGGAGGCCTTTGTTCTGCCCCTGCAAAAAGTCCAGGATCCTAGCGGTCTCCAGGGACTGGGAGTTGGGAAAGTACCCCACAGGGATCCGCGAGTGAGGTATCTTGGACTCCTCTGTGACCCACAGTGAAGCACCCTCCCAAGGCGACGCGTTGGTGATGGCCGCCTTTAGCCAGTCTGTTGACGCGCTATCTTTACAGTGCAGAACCATGTATCCTGCTTTGTAGATAGCGCCCAGGAACGCTGGTTTTGTAGCCTGTTGTTTTCCGGCTATGATTTTATCCAGGATGAGTTTCTGGATGGAGTCCATTTGCTCCGTTGTTAGGGGCGTATTGGGATAGTCCCTTGCGAGTACTGCCATTTTGATGCCTGTCACCACATCCTTGTAGGAGGCAGTGGGCTGCCTCTTGGATGTATTTTCAATCAAATTTGGTGCGTGTGCTGCAGATGTTGCTGCTTGTGCTGTTTTAATAGCCGGTGCTGCTGCTGCTGCTACGGCCTTGGAGGTGGAGTGTTGATCATCCCTTAGCCGCTTTTTATATGTGGCCTCTGGAGGTGTTTGTTCGTCCGACCTCTGCCTTTTGAGGCCTGGTTTTCCGCCTTCGACCTTGTTTGTGGGCATAGGGAGCATAGCTTTGGCGTATGCCTCTTCTCTGCTGAACCCTTTCTTGAGGAAGTAACTGAACCTCTTTTTGCCCGCGCCGCTGAGTTTTTTAGGCTTTTCAGCTGCTGCTTCCGTGCCTATCGGATTTTGGTGGTCGGCGTTTTGGCTCGCGCCAATCGAGGGCTGCTCTGCCTCTCTTTGCTGAGGTGCTGTGGCCTCTTTGTGTGAGCTATTGTGGCTGCTCTCGCCATTCGGTTTTTGTTTATCTGTGTTCATTTTGTTCCCACGAGTAAAGGGGAAATATCGGTCCACCACGCCAGTGCCCCGGTAGCGCGGTAAGGCATGGATTGAAATGGGGCGTTGCCTGGGCACCCCAAGTTCGCTATTAAGCTTAGCTCTACCCCGTCAAGCAAGCCCACAAGCATAGCTGTTCCACTGTGGGTTTAGGGGGTTTGTTTGGGTCAATAGGCCCGTCCGCGCTCCAGACTGGAGATCCAGAGCGCGCGCGGACCCTTGCCCCAGGGAGTTTTCCTTCTCCCTGCCTGGCTATCGGCGGCTCAGCCTCAGCAGAGACATGACCGTACTGAAAATGAGCCATTGGTCTGAAAGATAGCCGCACTTCCCCGAAGGGCTGACCAATTAGCTAGCGCCAAGCGGGCAGCCTAGCTAGCCCCTCAGCGTCTGACCAGGAATCGTAGTTATCTACTTTCAACCTGTGCGTTGGTGGTAGTTCCTTGTTTATATGCTGGACCACATCCCAGTCTTCCATGTAACATGTTCCAGCACATATCAAGCCCTTACACCGCTACAAGGTGACTGCTAACACATAGTGCAGATGATCTGCGGAGTAGGGCGTAGCTGCACCGGTCTCTTCGTAATTCCCAGAAAGGGCGGAACAGCGCGGGATGGTTCCCGCCTGGTCTCCTCCTGACCTTGGTTTGGCGCTTCCGGAACCACGCAGCCAGGTGGCGCGCCGGTGACAGAGAGGTGAAGCTCGATGGGAGGTCGAATTTAGTTGACCTGGCCCGATGAGGTGCTGTTGGGTCCGGTGGCACCGCCATGGAGAGTGGAGGTGGTAGCACGGCCACACTCGAACAACTGGCAGACAAAAAGCAGCACCCGTCAGAAAGCGAGTAGCGGGTCTTGTGCACCGAGTGGGCCGAGATCTGAGAAAATATCAAAAATTTAATTAGTACAAGAAGGGAATTGATCTAAAAGAAAACATAAAAACTATAAAATAAAAAAGTACAAGGTACGTTATACCCCTCCGCTGGTAGGAGGCGGCTCTTCTCCCGGTAGGATCACCACCTTCGTGATAGGTCGGGTTAGCATTCCACGTGCGGTCCGCACATCCACAACACGCACTTTTCCATCAGGACCAGGGTGCGTATCGGTGACCCTGCCCAGCCGCCATTCTTGAGGCGCTAGGTTGTCTTCCCGCACAACCACTAACTCACCCACCTTGACATTCACTTGAGCCGTCCGCCACTTACTCCGCCGTTGACACTCGAGAAGATATTCGTTTTTCCACCTGACGCTGAATTGATGGGCCAGCGCCTTCAGTTTTTGCCATACTTAAGTACTTAAGTTGCCCTGCCATGCGCTTGAAATGGTGCTTGAAACTCTTGGCCGCTGCTTCCCAAAGGCCCCCCATATGTGGAGCGTGGGGGGGATTAAAATCCCACTCGATCTGAGTATGAAAGTGACCCACCACGGTTCGGTCACGGATTTCGCGGAGCACCCGCTGGAAATCAAGCCTCAACGCCTTTTCCGCGCCCACAAAGTTCCGACCATTATCCGCGTGCATTTTCAAAGGACATCCCCGGCGGGCGATAAACCGAGACAATGCCGCAAGGAAGGCAGGAGTACTCAAATCGGTAGTCGCCTTAAGGTGAACTGCTCTCGTAGCGAAGAATACAAAGATGCAGACGTACCCCTTCGTAACGTGGCATGCCCGCCCCTTATAGTGCTTGATATCAAACGGCCCCGCGAAATCAACTCCAGTATGGGTAAAAGGACGTGAACACGTGGTACGTTCAACCGGAAGAGCTGCCATGAGCTGCTGTTGTCGACGCTTCTTCCACAGAATACATGCCTTACATTGGAGAATTGTGCTTTTAATGAGCGTTTTCGCTTTTGGAATCCAATATTGGGTCCGGATTAGCCGCAGCATTAGTTGATTCCCCCCGTGTAGGGACACCTGATGGATAAACTTCACCATTAGACGAGTCAAATGACCATAGTATGGCAGAATGATCGGGTGTCTCTCTGAAAATGGCAAATGTGTAGTGAGCGCCAACCGACCATTTACGCGCAGAGTACCATCGGAGTGCACGAACGGATTCAGAGCCAAAAGCGAACTGGAGCTGGATATCGGCTCCCGTGCCACAAGTGCACTGTATTCTTTTGGGAAATACATTTTCTGCGCGAGCACAATAAGGCAAGTGGTCGTTTCTGCGATTTCTCCCCGAGTAAGCGGGGACCCCCTGTCAGGAGTCGTGTCCCGATGTTTCACCGAACAGTGGCGCATAAAGCGGCGCACGAAACTCAACTCTCGGAGGGCCCCAGAAAATGAGGAGAAGCGCAACATTGGGTCGTCCGCAGAGGACACATATACTACATGACACTTTGCAGGTCGTTGCTCTTCATCGGTTGCTAACACGTTTTCGTCCAACGGAGGCGGCCACCGTTTCCGCTCTTGCTGCAGCCAGGCCGGGCCTTCCCACCAGAGCTTGTTGTGGAGTAGTGCATCAGGTGCCACACCACGGCTAGCTAAATCTGCTGGGTTATCTTCTGAGCGGACATGACCCCAGTTGTTCACACCTACTTTGCTGGTAATGGCAGTGACTCGATTCGCCACGAAGACTTTCCGCACGTGGGGTGGCTTTCGCAGCCATGCCAACACAATCGTAGAGTCGGACCAACAAAACAAGTTGTCATCTGAAATATTTAATAGAGGTTTAAAGGGAAAATCAGCTGTGCTAAAAGTGTTGCCCCACATAGTTCTAAACGTGGAAGAGAGATAGTTCTCAATGGGGCCACCCGCGATTTCGCCACTAGCAAATGGGTAGAGATAGAATTTTCACCTTTACACCGAACGTAAAGGGCTGCAGCATATGCCAGCTGAGAAGCATCACAGAAGGCGTGGAACTCAATATCGCGATCAGGTGCAGATCGTACCCAGCGAGGCACGCGTACTTGGGAGATTGCCTGATACTGCGATAAGAAGTGTGTCCACCTTGTTAAAGTGGTAGGAGTAAGTTGCTCGTCCCAACCTATTTGATCCAACCATATCTGTTGCATCAAGATCTTAGCGGAGATGACAATAGGAGCCAACCATCCCGCTGGGTCAAACAGCTGTGCGATGACCGACAGGACCTTACGTTTGGTGTATACGGCAACGATTGGCAAAGCTGCCACGTGGAAATAAAACCAATCCCCCCGCGCATTCCATCGAATGCCCAAAGTGCGAGTGGTGCTGGTCTCCTCGAATTGGAGAAAATCTTCCCTAAGCAGATGCCCTGGAGGCAAACCGGATAAAATTTCTGTAGAATTTGCTGCCCATTTTCGCATTGAGAACCCGGCTGAATCCAAGCTCTCAATCAGCTCATCCCTAGTGCGAATGGCAATCTGGGCAATTTGCCACTCTATGTGAAGCTGACAAGCAATTCACACACAACCCGTGTTTGCGCACCAAGCCCCACAGAGCTGATACGGTGGCGGCATGGACCGCAGGACAATTTCGCACCGAGTGTGCAGACCACCTGCACACTTTGCATCCTTCCGGGGTAACACTTACTGGATGGGTTTGCACCCGTGCTGTTCGCGGTTGATTCGGCTGAACCCTTATTTGTGATGAACTTGAGCCTTGCGACCGGATATCCGAAATCGCCTCGAATGTATGAAACCGCAATGACAAGAAGTCATCCATCGCCTTCCATTCTGGAATATCTGCACGGCCCCCCATGGTCTGTTCCCACAGGGACAGTGTGAGCTCAGGCAGCCGCATGGAGCACGAGTATACTAAAAGGGCATCCCAACTCGCAAAGTCGATGCCGTAAGACGTCAGTGCAGCGATACAGTTACCGATGTCACGCTGTAGGCGTTTAATTTCCCCACCATCTTCTCTTCTAACCGGGTCAAGGCCCAACAGTGTCTTCAATTGGTTGTTGATCTGGATGCGCTTGTTGTCGTAGCGCTCCAGTAAGTTTTCCCACACTTGCTGAAAACCCGCCTCAGTAATTGGAATTTTGGAGACAATTTCATGTGGTTCTCCCCGGGTCTTAAGGGACAAATGGTAGAATTTCTCCGCATTAGACAGCCGCGTATTGTTAATGAATAGTGCTGTAAACATGTCACGAAACGTTGGCCATGCAGTATAACTCCCTTCAAAGGGAGGGATATCACAAGGGGGTACGTGGATGCTGCGCGCTAATGATAAAAATGGCTCCCCTTAGTAGAAACGGGAGTTGCTTGCTCTAAATACGACCCCGCTTAAAAGTATCAAAGCTTGACTCGAACCGCTGTCCGATTGACTCTAACAGTGATTCACCGTCTTTCATGACCCGCGCCTCGGACATGGCAGTTATTTTTGCAGTTTTAAGCGAAGCCCACCGAGCATCCAATTCTGCTTCATCAAGTTGAAGTGATATAATGGAGTGAGTGTCCGGCGAGCACCGTTCAAAACGACTTAGGAACATCAGAAGTTCATCTGCCGCCGAAATATACGAGTCCACCATTTTGCGGAACTTATGCGCCTGCGAACGCAGCTCAATATTGGCTTATATGCGCCTGCGAACGCAGCTCAATATTGGCTTATATGCACCTCCGAACGCAACCGCACTGAAACCACGCCCAACACTTATCGTTTAAACGCACTGCGACAGAAGGGCCCACAATGTTCAGTAAACCAATTGCTACCCGTAACCGGCCCTGCTTCACAAAAGAAATAGAGACAGCAGCTGATGGCACGAGCCACTGACCTACTTTTCTTATTCTGCTTTCTGCATTAGCCACCAGTACCTAAAAACGACGATAATGCAGCGAAGACAACAACAGCGCAATGGTTTTAATAGTCAGCAGCGCCGACAGAGCACAAACACCCGAACGCACGGCAAACCCAACCGAAACACAAAAAAGAATCAATTTGTGTATAAATCAAATTTAAATTCTTATTAATTTATAATAATAATATTTTTAATTCAATTAAAACAATCGACACTTACCAAAACCGGATTCTTATCCGACTCGAAGGACCAAAATGTTGTGCTCAGAAAAATATATTTATTTTTAGGATTTATAACATATAGAACGTATTTTAAATATTAACTATTGGGCGCCGATCCGCACTTGCAGCAACTCCAGAACAGACTGAATACGGCGCAAAGAGAGCAGCTGCCGCTGCTTCGTAGCCCCGCGCCAAAATATTCCAACAGTTAAAGATGGCTTCCGCACAAATACGATATGCACCACTGTTCTCTCGCTCTCCACCGCACAACACGTGCTTTCGCACCGTACCGAACGATGGAACGCAGAGATAGGCCGACAACATGGCGCCCCAGGTACCAGGCGGAAGCCACCTGAACGTTAGGATTCGGAGTGAACAATATTATTCTACTTAATAACTCCCCAACCCACTTTTCTACCAATGATACTTTTCGCAATATGATATTTTTTAATATGATATCTTACCGAACAAAATAACGTTACAGAATATATAATTTAAAGTAAATTTGGGAATAAAGAATTTCTTACTTGTCCCAGATAAACAAATAAACAAATATATCTAAACAAAACACCCATATATATATTATATCATTCGATACGGGGAAAGACATGCAATTGCATTCAAATTTAAACCAACCTGTGTAAGTAGCATAGAAGAACAAAGAAAAAGTAAACCTTTTTTTTAAATGAAACCATCGTCCTAAAATAAATAGCTTAAAAAATCGGAAGTGTCAATTACAAATGTGGTGTTAAAGAACAGTCTCAAGAAAACAAAAAATCATCACTTCAAACAATAGAAAAGCCACAATATTCAAGTTTTTCTTTAGGACATCAACTAAATTAATATCTAATAAAAATTTCCTGCACGTGATAGAAAAACCACTCAAATACTTTTTAGCTTAGTTGGTTTTCCTAAATTTTTTTCTTAAATCCCCTTTCATTTTCATGTCCAACCCTTTGAAATTTTGCCCTACAGTCGCCGCCATCGAAGTTGTATCTCTCTTATTTATGACGCATAGAAAAATTATTTTATAATATCATGGATAACAATACATGGGCAGAATATGATCAGTCAGCTCACCACCTGCAGTTGGCGTAGTTGTCTGAATGGACAGATTACAACAGCTGAAGGCCCTGGGATTTCTAAGTTGATGTGCTGTTGATTTCTGAGACATACTCGTAATAAAAAATTATTGGGAAAAAATTGCCTTTGATTGAAAGATCTCTGATGAGGACAAGTGGCGTGTCAAAAATAGATATGCCAAATTGTTTCAATAGTTCTCCTTCTGAAAATTATTACGGTGGCATAACCACACATACACAATTGCAACTACTGTGTGCAACTTGTCTTGTCAATAAATTCTCTGAAAAATAATTTTATATTTTTAAAAAATTGCATTTACTTAATTTTCAAATTCAATGTTTTGAGTTCAGAATTCACTACTGCACTAACTAATGTACAAAGAAAACACAAATGCGAACATTACAAACAAATAATGCCCTGAACTAAATACAGTGTAATTTTTTAAAGAAAAATGAAAATATCGAACTCAAAACTGAAAATAAAATATAAACAATTAGCAAATATAAAAATTATAGTTTATTTTTATACCGCTTAATTACTATAGAAACAAGACAAACAAGTTCTTAGTATACCTCATATATAGGTTTGAAAAAAAAATAGTGTCAGCAGATTCCCTGTCTCATTGAAGGCCATGAAAAACAGCAACATTAAGGAGGACACTATTTCCCACTTCTGAGGTAATAAAAATAACACAGGGGAATACTGATTCTGCGGCATTGGATTTATTAGTAGATTTTAGGTAATTTTGGTCTGCTGAAAACAAATATAATAATATTTTTGTTGAATTGACTCTACTTTTTGATAAATGCAATCCCCAATTATACTAGAAATTAAATTTTAAAAAAGAAGAGAATATTTTTTAAGATGTTTATTTTATTATTATTATTATTATTATTATTACACTTTATTCTAATAAATTAATTATTACAATAAATACAATTAATGAGTACTGGCTGCCAGGGCCTTCGACTCGATCTTAATCTATTTTATTTTAAATTTTATTTTTGAAATTTATATAACTTAAAAAGGATTCTATTGATTTTATCTAGAGTCACATTTTTTAAAAGATTACTAGGGACTTCCGTTCCAAATATATTGCTTCTAATTACACTGAAAGCTCTGCATTCGTTCAATAAATGAGTTATTGAAGCTCAGTGTCCGGTGCAATAATCACAATTTGGCGCTGGTTCTCGACGTAGTAAGTGTTCGTGCGAAAATGAGGCATGTCCCAACCGAAGTCGAACAAACATTTTTATTTGCTTTAAGGTGCATGATCCTGGATAGGTGGGTTTTATTCCTTCACGATTATACGATTTATAATTATGTGTGTACTTGTTCCACTCTTCCATTTTGTGTATATACAAGGATTTCTCAATTAATTTACGCATATCTGTACTTTCTCGTGTAGGGAAGTACAATAGGGGATGCTTCACTGCTGTGACAGCGGTTGAATCAGCGAATTCGTTGCCGTCAATCCCAACATGGCTGGGTACCCACATGATTTTTAATTTATTAGCGCATTTTATGCATGCTTCTCTTATATCTGAAGCAAGGATGCCCTCATTGCTTATATTACGAATCGCCTCTATGGAAGATTTGCTATCAGAGCATATAAGAAATCTGCCTTTGTGCAAACGAGCATAGTCCGTGGCTATTTTTATTGCCAAAATTTCGGCTGTTAAGATTGAACAATGTTGTTGAATAAGGCCAGTGGATATTACTATTCCGGTAGAGGATACTACCACGAAGGTAGTGCATTCGGGTTGTTTTGAGCCATCAGTAAATAAAAGGGTCCAGTTATTATTAGTGTATTTGCTTGTATGTTCTGCAAAAAGTTGTCGGTAGGCTTCAGGATTTGTGGTAGATTTAGAGTACGAAATCAGATCTAGGATAAATGATGAGTCTTTGAGATGCCAAGGAGGGTCTCTTTTCTGCTTGATTAGCCGAGGAGCTGTGTCTATTTTAAAATTATCAAATGATTGATCAAATGAAAGAATAATAAAATTAATCAGAAAAACCAAAAACATATCAATAAGAGTTAAGAAAAACGTTTTATGTGAGATTTTCTATGGTGTTTTTTGGTCCGGACGGTCTCTTTGCAAGTTCCAGCAGTAGTCTGCCATGATATGGCGATCCCAATGGCCTCGATATCTTTCCTCTATAATCTTGATGTCTTGGTGGAACCGTTTCCTTCGCTATAATCATCAAGTTTGTCAAGAAACTTATGTAAATGACTGTGCAAATAATGCAATTTGACACTAATATTAGTTCCTAGTTTTTGGAACTTTTGGAGCATTTTGTCTACTATTTTGAAATATTGTTTAGCTCTATGATTCCCTTGTCCATGCTTTCAATTCAACTTGAAATCATGGTGTTTGAAATCATCGTTGTTTACAAGAGTAAAGATTTGTGGCCCATCAACAATTCCTGCTTTTAACTTTTCTATACGGACACCAGGAAATGATAGACAAATATATTTGAAGCAATCGCCATTCCTATCTAAGGCTTTAACAAACTGTTTTCTAAGTCCAAGTTTAATATGTAGTGGCGGAAGAATGAATTCTCTGGAATGATCAACGGTTCTTAAACGATGTTAGCTTTTCCTACAGTCATGCTCATTCTCGACGGCCAGTCTTTCCTGCTCCAGTGCTCATTTTTCGCACGACTGTCCCACAGCCAAAGAAAACAGGGATATTTTGTGTATCCGTCTTGCTGTCCCAATAACAAATTTTCCATTTTTAAATCTACATACACTGACCACTGATGTTGATGAAATGAAATTTTCTCTAAAACAAACGAAAATATATGGATATTCTCCCTTAAGAGTAGTTGGATGACTTAGCGGGATCGAAACCAATTTATTTCTGTTATGCAGTGACACACATTTCAAACATTTTTTTGTACCTATTTATGAAAAGTCGCCAGTCTTTTGGTTGGTATACTGGAAGGCCCATTAAATTTAAAAGCCCAAAATTATGACTACAATATACAATATCATCCGTCTGGTTAAAATATGGAAGAATGTCGCCCTCTCTAGTTCGAAAAGATGTGTTTGGTACGCTAGACTGAAGGCAATGTTTTTCTTTTCGTCTTGACACAAGAAGCTCGGCTGATTTCTTAGATAAATTTAAATCTCGAATCAAGTCGTTTAGATCGCCCTGAGAAAAACCTTGAAGTGTAGTATTGCATTCTTCGAATTCACTTTTACTATTGCTTTTACTCTGACTATCTAACATTTCAACATCATAATCGTCTGATAAGGAAGTAAATACCGATATTGGCAAAATTCACTATGCAGCATTGGTAGCTTAGCGGAATCCAAGAGCGCTTTTTGTATCGGTTCATACCTTTTACATTCACAGCACGAAAGTAGCAATCAGTGGTTTCTTGGCTCTCCCCATATCATCGGTATTCCATAATTCAAAACTTTTGTTTTACAAAATCATTTATATACCTTCATTGCTTTTGTTGACAAAATTTACCACATATGCAGCAGAAATGGTCACGGTTATTAACCCAAGACTTGCGTGAAGACCTCATACTTTTTGTAACAATAACACCCAATAAATTAAAAATGTATTTTTTAGTTTTACTATTAAAATTTTGAAGTTTCACTATTTCACTGTCATTTTCTCTCCCATTTTTTCCTTGAAAATTACAACTTCTTCATTAGTTTTTTGCGAACGAGATTTTCAGTTGTTGTTATTGTTTCCCTTAAGCGAAGCTTCTGACCGAGATTTTCAGGTGTTGTTGTTGTCGGAATCTCGCGCGCAATCATTGTGATTTCTACTTTAGGAAAAAAATACGTTAATTAGAAAAACGGTTTTTTTTTATAGAACTGTTTATCATGAGAAACAGAGTCAATTCAAACAAAATAATATATAGGCTGAATATCATCCATAAACTTATGCCGCACTTCCTGTGAAATCTAAACAATCAGCTTATGTATGCTATGTGACGGACTTACACTAAGCAAATATTCTGCATTCTACAAACCCATCAATCGGATGTTCTCCTCTTGTCATATCCCATTGAAAACTTCCAGAAGACAAGCTATAATATATAAAAGATTCCGCCTAGGATAAAGCAGACAAAAGTACAAACATCCACTTCAACGCATAGAGATAGGGATGAAAAATGAAAACTGTTTTGATCAATGTTACTTTGCATATATGAAAACAGTCGGTACCAGTGTTATTTAAATTTTTTTCCATTTTTTTTTAAATTTAAATAACAGTGGAAACATCAATTTGGAGACGGTTCGCCACCTTTTTGGTGGATCAGGGTGAGAGCTACAGGGCGAAGTCTGTGATCGCTTCCCACTGGGGGTTGCCAGAACGATCCTTGTTCCTGCTCAAACCAAGTCGACACACAGCCTCCTCGTGGCGTCTCTGGATAACTGCCTCAACATCCGTTGGGTAGTGAACTAATGTGTGCGGCAAAACTACCCCTCATAGAGGTTGTGCGTCGGGCTTGGAACCCACCATGGAATAATACACTTCACTGAAGAGTACCAAAATGCCTCGGATAAGGATACCCAATTTTGATAACGACCCCCGCAAACGTACAATGGACACCGATTTAAGAATATGAACCTGGAATGTCCGAACCCTCAATAGGGAAGGTGCCTCTATCCATCTGGATGACGTCCTCATGAAATATAAGGCTGGCGTCTCCGCATTACAGGTTATGCGATGGACGGGACAGGGTTGCTCCAAAAGAGAGCCCTGTGACGTATACTACAGCTGCCATGTGGATAGACACGAATTTGGCGTTGGATTCGCGGTCGGCAAGAGACTACGCCACCTTGTCTCCCGGTTCACACCGGTAAATGAACGGCTGGCCACCATTCGCATTAGTGCGAAGTTCTTCGACATAAGCCTAATTTGTGCCCATGCTCCGACGGATGAGAAAGACGGTGTGACTAAGAATGGTTTCTACGCTCTGCTCGAACAACCATACGAGCGATGCCCCCGCCACGATATTAAAATCGTGCTAGGTGACTTTAACGCCAAGGTGGGCAAAGAAAGCGTATTACGATCGGAAAATTCAGTTTACACGAACAATGCTCCGTTAATGAATTGAGACTGATCGACTTCGCCGTAGTGAGAAACATGGTAGTTAGTAGCACCAGGTTCCAACATCTCGATATACATAAGGCCACCTGGCTGTCCCCTGATCAACGAACACGAAACCAAATTGATTACGTTTTGATAGACGGAAGGCACGCTTCCAGTATATTGGACGTACGCACGATCCGCGGCGCTAACATCGACTCGGACCACTGTCGCAGCCAAGGTTCGCATGCACATGTGTGCGGCAAAAAGCGTACGGAACACAATACAGCGAAAGCCTGATGTTGGAAAGCTGCAATCAAAGCGGACAGCCCAAATCTTCTTTCACAAAGCCCCCCTCAACTCGACGATATATGCGCGCAGTGGAACCACATTTCCCGCTCTTTGCGGGCTGCTACCGAAGAGGTGTCTGGCTTCCAACGCCATCAACGGAATCAGTGGTACGACAACGAGTGTCGCGACGCTACTGCAGCGAAAGACGCAGCGTACCGAGCCACCCTGCAGTCAGTTGTAACGCGAGCTGCTAGGGAGCGATACAGAGAGATGAGGAGGCAGGAGAAGCGGCTTTTCAAGCGCAAGAAGCACGAGGCGGAAAAGCGCGAGTGCGAAGAGATCGAGATGTATGGTAGCAGGAATGAGACCCGAAACTTCTTCGAACGAATAAAACGCCTCACTAATAGTTTAAACACCGGGGCCTCTTCCTGCAGGGACGAACAGGGATACCTAGTGACAGATGTCCAGAGCATGCTGACGATATGGAGGGATCACTTCTCGAAACTACTGAGCAGCGATGACGCTAACAATTCCGCCCACGGAGAAGGTGATCCAATCTACCCGGTTGCTGATGACGGCGTTGATGTACCGCCGCCCGAACATGACAAAATCTTGAGAGCTATTGCCCGGCTGAAGAACAACAACGCCACAGGTGCGGATGGCCTGCCGGCAGAGCTGACAAAACACATGCATATGCTCCTAAGCAGAATATGGTCCGATGAAAGCATGCCCAGCGAGTGGAATCTCAGCGTGCTCTGCCAAATCCACAAGAAAGGCGATCCCACAAACTGCGCCAACTACCGAGGGATAAGGCTTCTTAGTATAGCATACAAGGTTCTATCAAGCGTACTATGTGAAAGATTGAAGCCACCGTCAACAAACTGATTGGACCTTATCAGTGTGGCTTCAGGCCTGGTAAATCCAGCATCGACCAGATTACATTACGCCAGCTCCTGGAGAAGACCCGAGAAAAGCAGATCGACACCCACCACCTTTTCGTCGATTATAAATCTGCATTTGACAGCACGATCAGGGATCACTTATATGCCGCTATGTCTGAATTTGGCATCCATGCAAAGCTCATCCGACTTTGCAAGATGACGCTAACCAACAACACCAGCGCAGTAAGAATTGGCAAGGAGCTTTCCGAGCCATTTGAAACGAAGCGAGGTTTCAGACAAGGTGATTCCCGTGCGATTTCGATTCGTGCGATTTCTTTAATTTGATGATGGAGAAAATAATCCGCGCTGCGAATATCGACATCTCCAGCACGATCTTCTATAAGAGTGTCATGCTGCTCGCGTACGCCGATGATATTGACATTGTTGGCACAAACGCAAGGGCGGTCAGCGCAACATTTTCCAGACTTAAAAAGGAATCCCGTCGAATGGGTCTTGTTGTGAACGAGGACAAGACGAAATATCTTGTGCCAACAAACAAAGAGTCCCGCCGTCTTGGACAACAAGTTACTGTTGGCAACTACACATTTGATGTGGTCAAGGATTTTGTCTATCTAGGATCCAGCATTAACACCTATAATAACGTCAGCCTGGAGATTAATCGAAGAATAACTCTTGCCAACAGGTGTTACTTTGGGCTCAGTAAGCAACTGAAAAGCAGAGCCCTCCCTCGACGGACAAAAACAACGCTTTACAAATCACTCATACTTCCCGTCCTGCTGTATGGCGCCGAAATGTGGACGATGACGAGCAGCGATGAGAGATTATTGGGGGCATTCGAGAGGAAAATTCTTCGAAAGATCTACGATCCAATCTGCGTGGAGGACGCATCCCGGATTAGATGGAACCACGAGTTGTATGAGCTGTACGCCGATATAGACATAGTCAAACGCATAAAACTACAGCCGTTGCGGTGGGTGGGTCATGTCGAGCGAATGAACAACAACGCTGCGGCCAAGAAGGTATTCATGAGTGAAATTCATCTCTACTTCGGCAATATTACAATATATTATTTCGGACTGCTCAATAAGCCCCGGAAGTCACGAAGTCAGTATTCAATTTCAAATCTCAAAAGTATTTATAACTATTACAAAATATGAAGTATGATAACAGAAAGGCATTTATTAAATTCATTCAAAAACTATAACTTTTCCATGACTTATAAGCTAAAAAAGTCACTGGTGCTTATATTGAAGAAATTTTTTGCTGTATTATATTATAATACAAAAATTAAACTAATTTGTTTTTGTTTGAATTGTAGGATGGCGTTTCTTCAATCAATCCAAAGAGTGCTGAACAATTGTGTAATGAATGGATTTTATTTTCGAAGCTTGGGCAGGGTCGCTTTCTAAAATTTATTAACAACTGTTTCTGAAATTGCAAGTGATTCGAAAAATGTGTAGGAAATATATTTTTTCCAGTAATATCTGTACAATATTGAAAAAGTTTTTTTTATCATGGTCGTATATATTTATATCGAGTATATAAATAATTCAAACGAATACTAGAAAAAAATTATTGCATATTTTAAGCAAATATTAAATTTTTCTATTTGAATATTGTTTGAAGAAAAACTGGTACCGGGCTTAACCAGTAAAACGTTATAACGACTGGAAAACATAAAGGTGGTGCAACGATTTGAGGGCGAATGGAACGGCAGTGGCGTCGACAATCAAAAAGCTTTGTACATTTTTTAAAATACCCATATTCCTAAATTAGACAGCAAACTTATTCGTAAAAGATTTCTTTTGAAAGCTAAAGGTATGTACGAGCCCCTCGTATGTTCCCACACTTTTTGTGTCCACATTTTTGGATTTTTTGAACATATGTAAAATAAATCCGTATATGTGAAATAAAATTTACTTTTATTATTATGTAGATATTAGATTTCTGAGACATGATAAAAAATGCTTGGGGAAAAATTGCCTTTCACTGAAAGATCTCTGATGAGGACAAGTGGCGTGTCCGAAATAGCTATAAGATCTGCCAAAAAAATGTTTCAATAATACTTCTTCTTCTTCTGAAAATTATTACGGTGGCATAACCACACATACGCAATTGCAACTACTGTTGCAACTTGTCTTGTCAATAAATTCGTTGAAAAATAATCTTCATTATGTATAAAGTGTAAAACTCTCAAATATTGATTTAAAAATATATTTAGTAACATATTTTTTTGGTTTCTGCACACAAGTATTGTTTGTATGTGAGTCTAGCCCATTTTTGCAATGCCTGTAGTCATAAAAAATACTTTACAATTTTTAAATTACCCAAATCGCTATTATATAAAATCAACAGTAAAGGCCATACCTGGCAACCGCGGCTGCAGTACCACTGATTTCCACATCCAGCGCACACAAACTGAGCTTTAAGAGTACCGCAATGCTGGCAAGCTGGTACCTGCTTATTAGGAGTGATACGTTTTATTAGCTTGGCGTTGCAATTTGAATCTCTAGTTGATTGTACCTCAAAGTCCAAATATCTTGAATTGTGTTGCATCTTCTAAAATTAAAACCAGTAATTAGAAATTTGTCATAGTTAGATTTAATTCGTTTCAATTGCAATAAGTGGGTGTCTTCACACATATAGAGCACCTATATTTTGTTGCAATTTAGCTAAGAAATGTAATGAATTCAACTAAGGTAATTTCTCCCTCTCAATGTTTCTCATATGAAGTGATAATTTATTTGTAATGGGGATAAAATCTAATAACACCTGCTTATTCTAATAAAAATTATCATATCAATAATAATTGACCAAAAGTATTTCCAACCAACAAGTCACTTTCAACAAATTGGCATCGCTATCAAAATTGTGTAAAACTCTCATGGCAGCGCAAATCCTTCACTTCGGCTATGTAACTGATAATAAGCCATTTTTGCCACTGACATCGGCACTTAGTTCTTGACAAAATTTCTCTACTGCAATGGTGAGGATTATGAAAAACTTGCACTGAACGTTTGACCAAAATTTTATTGCACTACTTTTCCTGTTTGATATATCCAAAGCTATTTGATAACGTGAATAATGCTCTTCCCCGGTATTGTATGATATATTTTAGGACCTTTGCAATCTTAATTAACATTGTATTTTTAGCGTGCCAATGCAGATGACATCCAACAGTATTTGTTTTGTCCAATTAGCCTTGGTGACCATTCAAGCAACTTATTGGTTGCTAACAATTTGGATCACCACTACTAACAGCTTAGAATTGTATCATCAACAAATCCATCGTTTTGCCATTTATACAAAAAATATCTTCAAACATTAAATCAACGGTAAATATTGGTACAAAACGGAGATAAAATGGGTTAAAAAAGATCGCAATACAGGTTTCCAATCAATACGTTCCTTAAAAATCATTAATGTTTTACTATATTTGCAGCAAATGCACTCGCATTTCTTATCATGTAGTTATATTTGATGTTTATTATAAAAATACAAATTCCCGGTGTACAAATTTTTAAAACATATAAACACATATATATTTCTTTTATCGCAGTTCCTGTCCTTACGGTGGCTAGGAGTAGCGATATACAGTTTAATTACATCTTACGATTGGTTTTAACAGTTGATTTAGTTTTAATAGTTATTCACCTATTACTAGCGTCGCCAAGTGGGAGATTCGACCATATAAACAACATTTAGTTTTCATTTAATTTATTTTTTAATTGAATTGATTTTATTCAAATTGAAAGAAAATAATGATCAAATAAAAAATTGAAACTAAACGTCTAGTCTATGCGAAGCTGGTTACTTAACCTTTAAATTGAAGAAAAATGATAATTCTTTTGGTTCCTTTAACTATTACACACTTAGAATATATAATGACATTACATTGTAAATTTAATAATTTACTTCGGTTTAAATAATATTTTTTGTAAATACACGTTCATCCTTTGCTAAATTAGTGTCACATATATAAAATTTGAGCGCATCAAATTACCTAACACTGCTTGCAACTACGTATAACTGCACATGCGTGAAGACTGCATTTCTCAACATAATTTCAACTTTATCGAATGTTTGACCCTGCGATTTATTAACAATCATATCGAAAACCGGATTATTGGATATTGCGTTCGTTGGAAATCGAATAGCAGCAAAGTTCCAGAATAAGTCAAGTAAATGCGGGGGATAAGAATACGTTTACCCCGTGTTATTCCAGTCAACACCTCACAATCGATAGTATTATTATTATCCAATACCTTGATTAGCATTCTTGTACCATTAACCAAAGCTTCCTTTCCATATGAATTTATGTTCAACAGAAGAATGCAATTGCGTTTCAATGTCAATTTATGTGGTGGTAGACCACTTACATCCAAGGAATTTAAAAATTCCATTGGATAATTATTGGCTTCAGCGTCATTATCACAAATTATTTTGTCGTAACTATAACATTTTTTTCTTCCCCCGGCATTCGGTTGAGAACATCTCGGTTTGTTAAAGCACAAAATTCATTGGTTGTTGCTCAAACAACGGAACTGATAAAATACTTTCCGCAATATTCCGAAATACATCATCAATTACATTACTTTCATTTCCAAATAAGTTTTCCGGTATTTCGAGCACATTTCGACCAAACTCTGGCAGTTCCTCTTGCCTCTCTATTACCGATACTTTTAAAAAATTCAACAAATCCGATTTCCTCTGGTCAGGATCACATATGTTGGGTGAAGGTCACATGATGGAAAGAAGCAAACTCGTTCCAAACGGTAACACAATTTTCAATTAAAGTGGAGCATGTACCATGTGGGACATCCGGTAATTTTTGCCGAAAATCTCCACATAACAAAATTGTTTTCCCGGCAAACAGTTTATTTTTATTTTGATCGTCTGTACACAAATCTCGCAAAAACTTTTTTGTCGATAAAATGATTAACGATGATTACATTATATGGCATAATCACTATTTACGGAAATGCTTGGTATTGAAGTTTTTAAAATTGATATTGGTAACTTAAAAACATTGTGTAACGTTTTGCCACCAATTAAAAAAGCAGCAGCGATACCTCTGAAGGCATTTGCTATACATGTACGATTTAGTGCATTTGACCAACGAATAAGGGCTGTTTGGACAAATGTTTTTCCACAATCTGCATGAGCGGTCAAACAAAATGCATTTGAGCCAGTAACATGTAATTGAACTTCACGAATGACACGATCAATTTGCTCAAAATCATCTACTGCCGGCACATCTGGCATCATTTTGGGAATTGGCAACCAACTGATTTATATATGACATTGTGACTAATCAAGATATTTTTTTAATATCCAATAGTGATCGATTAAATGAAATTTTTTCCCTGTCATCTCTTAAAAAATCTTCACTCAGCCACTTTTTTGTTTTGTGGTTACTTTTTTATTTGTTTGGACTTCGATTTTGCTCTTGCATAAAAAGCTATACAAATACGAAGCACAGTCATACGCACATCCATACGTACATACAAATTTGCATACAAAACACTAGGGTTGAAGTGAGCAAGCAAGCACATGTATACATGTGTGTGTAAATCAAATCCAAGCAAAATTGTTGTTTTTGTTTACATATATGTAACACATTTTGCTTCTCCTCTCTCATTACTACCTTCACACACATATGCTGGGTATATGTATATTTAATTGATATATTTAGTAGACTTGGTTATTTACGTTTACCTTAACTCAGGTTAAGGTAAGCAAAATCCAAATGTTTTACCAATCGGACCATCTACGCTCGGATACCCTTCCAATGGTACCAATTTTATCAAAATCCCCTTATTTTCCCCTTTGTAAAGTGTACGCCTAGCCTATTGATATATAGAAGATATATAACAACCAATTACAGATTCGTATTAACCAACCCTTATTTCCATTTATTTTTAAATGGTTGATATCGATCTTGAAACGCTGAATACGAATCTGTAATTTGTTTTTCTGTAACTAATTCAGTTTGCGATATATTCTGTTTTCAGAGTAAAAAGCTTAAATAACTGTATGTAATAAGAGGTACTACTAAATGAACTTAAAAACAATTTCTTTTTTATAAAAGTGCTTATTTTGAAGCTACAAGATTTTTACTATCTTTCTGATGATCACTTTGAAGCCCTCAACGTACCCAAACCAACACGACCCCTTTTAGCCTCCTATATCCTTTTGTAAACAAAATACGATTAAATGTTCTATTACTATAATTATTGTTCAACATTTTTCAGAAAAAAATACATAAGATTAAATATATATATATATATATATATATATATATATATATATATATATTATAGTTATATATATATATATATATATATATATTATAATTATATATATATATATATATATATATATATATATATATATATATATATATATATATTAGGGTGGGGCGATTTGAACATCTTAATGGGCGCTTCGCGTTTCTGATTCTTGGGATTGTACTGAGCAAAAAAGTCCACTAGACCATACGTCTACGGTGAAAATCGAGCTTTCAGATTTTGACTTGCAGTTTTTTCTCAGACTTTATTTTTTTGGAAAATTTGCAAATTTTCTTGGGCTCATATTTCGTAAAGTATTTGAAATTTTTGACTATTTCTCTGAACATATTACTTAGAAAAACTTCGTTTTCATGGTCGAAAAGTCGAAAATGTAGAAAATTCACCACTTTTTGTCACTTTTTTTGAATATTTTGGCCTATAACAGCCAAACCATTGAGATTTTCGATCCAAAATCCAAAAATTGTAGCCAAGACAAGAGTTAAGAACTCTCTAGTACATCGCAAAAGCATTGGAACGCTCCTTCAGGCAGTTTTGGCCTTGTGAAAGTGCAAATTTTTCGTGAAAATATTGATAAATTACCATTTTCAGTTGTTCATAGCGCAAAATCATAAAAATGTTCTATTTCTTATTTTTTTCCACCTTTTTTATCCAAAAATATGTTTTTTTTTTGTTTTGTTCAATATTTATTTTGAAAATTATGAAAAATTCATTTAAAGTACAAAGTAATTGTATTGGTAGAGACAAGGTATGAATCAAGAAGCAATTATTGTTTTGACCATGAAAACGAAGTTTTTTCTAAGTAATACGTTCAGAGAAATTGTAGCCCGAGACAATAGCTACAACTTTACTTTTGAAAATAAGTCAAAATTTCAAATACTTTACTTGTAATTTTTCTCGGAAAATAGACGAAAAATAGTTAAAATATGCATGAAACGCCCTCTGGCGGTGGTCATAGGTAAAAAATAAAGATCAGAAATGAATTCTCGAACCTAAAAACCCCCATATACACATAAAAAAGATAATATAACGATGAATAAAAAATCGAATTTTGAATCAAAATGTTATAGGGAAAAAATCATTTTTTGAAAAGTGGGAGACTCGAGATAGACCTATGGTTCCTTCACCAAAGTCGCTTAGAATTGTCCATAGAATCATCCTAGGCCTGCCCTAATATATATATATATATATATATATATATATATATATATGTATATATATATATTTTATATATATATATATATATATATTTATATATGTATATATATATATATATATATATATATATATATATATATATATATATATATATATATATATATATATATATATATATATATATATATATATATATATATATATATATATATATATATATATATATATATATATATATATATATATATATATATATATATATATATATATATATATATATATATATATATATATATATATATATATATATATATATATATATATATATTAAATTTCACTACATTTATGCCTTTTAGTTTTAATTCAATTTAAATTCATTTCATTTTAGTATCTTATATGGTCATTATTTAATATTTAGTAAATTTAATATATAGGTAAGTCCAATCTTTTGAGGCGTGTTGCTGTTTTAATTCTAACTAGATTTTTTATCAATGGATTTGAGTGCTCTCGCAGTTTTTCTTTATGTTTGAGCATAATCTCTGTGAGCTTACTTTTGACAGCAGGTCCTTATGGATGTCAGCATTTGTAACTCTTTATATTTTTATAGGCTTTCCATAAAGAGTAGTTAGTATTTTGTGTTGGAGTTACCGTCTCAGTATACTTTTTCAAGCCCTAATTGATGTAGTGGAAGATATTCGGGTGACACTTGACTCTAATAGGATGTGTTTCTTGACACTGTTGGACCATTCTAAAGCGTTTGACTGTGTTGACCATGATATTTTGTGTACAAAACTATCGAAAATGTATAACTTCTCACCCACTGCGGTAAAGTTATTAAGATCGTACCTCACAGATAGAACGCAGTCGGCTTACCAACCGTGTAGCAGTACTGTTGTTGCATCTAATTTTCTTTCTGTGGCTCGAGGTGTGCCACAGGGCTCCATTTTGGGTCCACTTCTCTTTTGCTTATACATAAATGACCTGCCGACTGTATTACATTATTGTAATATTCAAATGTATGCTGATGAGGTTCAAATTTACATCAGTTGTACACCGAACGAAGTTGTTGAGTATGTCACCAAAATTAACAAAGACCTGAATAATATATACGTATGCGCAGGAAGGAATGGTTTGTATCTTAATCCGGCTAAATCTAAGTGTTTGGTGGTCTACAAGAAACACTTCGTAACCGCGGGTCTCCCTGGGATATTTATGCATTCATCGGCAATTAATTATGTAAATGTGATTAAAAATTTGGGGGTCATATTTGATGGTGCTCTATCGTGGAATAATCATATTGCAGTAACGGTTGGTAAAATCTATGGTATGCCACGATCCCTATGGACTACGCAATATTTTACTCCTTTCAGGATTAGAATGATACTAGCCAAGTCCCACCTTCTCCCAACTATGTTGTATGGTTGTGAAATATTTGGGAATTGTGATGGAGTAAGTAAGCGAAAACTCAATGTATTATTTAACACTATAACGAGGTACATTTATGGTTTAAGTCGAAGAGATCATGTGTCTTTGCGCGCAATAGAACTTTTTCACATCACATTCGAGCTTCTTGACACTCGAAGTATTCTATTGTTGCATAAGATTATTTCCACTCAGGAGCCTCCATATTTGTTTCGGCGCCTTAAATTTACTCGCTCTGGCCGTTCTAATCGGCTTGTCCCGTTAAGACATTCCTCACTTATGTTTGATCGTCAATTTTTCGTTAATGCTGTGAGACTTTGGAATTCACTGCCTGTACGGATTCAAGGTATTGGCAATGCTAATCTATTCAAAATTGAGCTTAATAAACAGGGGCAATGAATTTATGAGCTGAATTGGGTTGCGCTATGGATAGTGTGTGACCGCGTACACTGTTTATATGTATGTATCCTTTTGTGACTAATAACAAATTTAAAGCTGTACATTTTTATTGATTCAAAGCTGTATTGTATTGATGAATTGAAAGATGAATTGTTGAAATTCATATTGTAATGTTCTGTTTTTGTACTATGTGAGCTATTGTATTTTATAGTAAAAGTTAAATTATGTCCGGATTATTGTACTAAATGTATCATTTCATGTTATTGGGACAATCTTACAAGGTTTTGCCTTAATGTCCCAAGGTGAACATAAACTAATAATAAATAATAATAAATAAACTGTTCTCTAGCTCGCAGTTCAGTGCTTCTCGGAGGCGTTTTTTTTGCTAATGCTAATTTCTGCTTGGCGTAGGGTGATCTATTTTGTTTCCACTCTCTTCTTAATCGCCTTTCTCCTTAACGAGATTATCGATAACTGCAGATGTTGTACGAGCTGTTGCGGAGCGGGGTAATGAGGCTGCTGGAGATGAGTGTGTGGCTGCAGATGTAAGAACTGAGTTGATGGCCAAAAGTGCCGAGTCAATATCGCTTGCACTCTTTAGTCGAGGACTAATATTTATATGACTACTTACATATTGACGGTACCTGAGCCTGTTTGTTCTTTTATTGGTTAGGTGACCTGTTTTTTTACCCAGTTGAGCTTGTTTATGTAGACATATAATAACTGATGAATGATCAGAAGCGAGCTCTTAACACGATTCTGCAGATAACAAGTCACCACTGGTTATTCCAAAATCGATGAGGTCGGTTACTTTTTGGGGGGTCAGAGGGCCAGTATGTCGGTTGCCCTGAAGACATGAAGTCTAGGTTAGAACACCGATTTAGTAGTGCAAAGAACAGTTGTGTGAACTGTAATTCAGTCACTGAGTATCTTGGAGGACAATAGACTGCGCTTAGTACAATTTTTTCCTCCCAGCATTGAAGACATATTGATGTTACCTGCAGATAGTCCTTTGCATACTCTTCTAGTGCATGATGCTTAAATCTATCTCTTATTAATAGACCCGTACCGCCATGTGCTTTATTATCAGGATGGTTTGTCTTGTAGAATTTATATCCTGATATTACAAAATAATTTTTGTTTGTCAAGTGCGTTTCTGATAAAAGCATAATGTCAATTTGCCTAGTATGCGAGAAGTGTTGAATTTCAAGTTTATGTTGGCTAATGCCATTTGCATTCCAATGACATATCTTAATATTGTTCATTTTTTAGAGATCAACAATTGCATAAGTTGGTTTTGAGTTTTCAACAACTCGTGCAACATGCTTTGCATTGATGTCATAAATTCTGTCATGCAATTTGTTAATTTTGATATTATGGATTTCTACATTTTGCATAGGATTTGCAAAGCTAGGAATTTCTTTTCTTTACTACATTTATGTTTGATTTGTCAGACAAACACTTGGAGAAATGATGAACGTCGTGATGAAGTAGGCAAGAGTTGTATGCATTCTTACGCGTTGTGCTTTTATGTTCTCTTTTAAGTTGGTTGGCTCACTCAGAACGTTAAGCACATACGACTGAAGTTTTTGTGGTTCGTTAGCGACAGGTATATTATGTGACAGTTCTGCACAGCCGCTGCGATTCATATGATCTTGCGGAGAGAGTGCACTGGAGGTAGAGCGGGCTGTTTGATTTGATATGCCTGTTCCTGGTTCTTTAAATGTTTGACTATTGTTACGCTCGCGCTGCACAGTGTCGCGTCTTCATATATCGCGTGGCCAAAAATAGTAAATGTTGTTCAATTTTAGCGAAATACAACGTATACACCATTTTTTTTGTCTAATTAAGGAAAATATGAATTTTTTTTTAAATCGAACTACTGCCACTCCCACTGCCCATACAAATGAATAGATTATTATGGCTGTCACGCTTACTTTTAGAACTTGCATATCTTCTAAAAAAGCAGTATATAGACAGAATGTGGCACTAATCAAAGCTTTTGCGAAATAGCTTAAAATATTTATTTCATGGTCCTCTTAAAATGTTATGTAAAAAATCAATAACAGGTGTTCTAGCAAGTCTTTGTTTGTCGCTTCTCTACTAATTTTTCTGCACCATATAATACCAGTCATAATATTTTAAATATATAAGTCTTGTCTCGTTAAGTAAATGCTGAAATGTTACAGTATTAATGTTATAACCACTATATATAGTACAAAGTATTAATAAAAAATGCATTATAAATTTGTAATCACAATTTGTAATTGAGACAGCTAAATGTGGATTTTGGAAAAATTTCCTAGCTGTATTGCCATCATTGGAAATACCATATCCAGTTTTTACTTTATCGATAATGAGTCCCAATTGTAATCTGAACTGCTCTTGTATCCTTCTTTTATTCTCGTTGAATACACTTTTGCTCTCATCTCCCAGAACTCGCCAAATTTTTAAAGGTAGCCTATAGGCTATATGCAGGCAAGACTCAAAAAATTTTATCCAGGCGTGCAAGCTGGATATTCCATATTTTAAGTTAAGTCTTATTTATGACTTCTTTTGTATTCATTAAAAGTGGTGTTGCCCCACAAATGTAGCATGTACAAGAACTTTTGTTTTGTGATAAAACATTTATTACAGCCCCATCCAACATTGTTAAATGTAATAAAAATTCCACTTGAATTATTCCGGAATGTCTTTCGAAAAAATATGACGGAAGACAACTTACCAAAGCTGCAATGATTGCGAACTCGTCTGAGAAAGTGGAACCAGTTGTGAATTTCTGTTTGTAGGTACTGTGACCAGAACTTCCGTCCAAACCCCACTAACATTCTAAATATACCGTTAAATTGCCGTCATTTTGTGGTTGACAAACACTCAATATGCGACCTGCTGTCTTATTTAGTAAGCTTCCGCTGAGTTTTCAGTTATTTGTATGTTAGCAGGAAGTACATTTTCCTTTGCTTTCTGCAACAAATAGTAGCTTGGAAAACACCCAGGATGCACCCCATTCACAACAGATGCCATCAACTTATACTTTCTCATTGATAATCCCATATCAATATAAAGAGCGTATGCTTGCTCAACTGATAGCGACTTCTTCTTTCGGTGTTCTTCCTTTAGATTGTCAGCTTTTTTATCTCTTCTGGAGACTTGGAGGAAAGTAATTCCTGCACTCTTCGCCTTTTGGTTCGTTAAGAAACCAATTCATATTTCAATGTGGGCCTACCAGCGCTAGTACGTGGTTGCTAAAGTATGGTAAACGTTCTATATAAATATTTAAATAATTCACGTAAAACTTACAACAGCTTCTTCTATTTCTTTTAATTTTAACTTTGCACATGAGTCCAACCATGACTGCTGCTTTTCAAAAAGATTTTTCATTCTTCTACATATAGCCCATTCTCTAGAAAACCGTGTTTCAATAAAATTTATTTCCTTTTTTAATATTTCCAAATTTAATTCGGTGGAAACAGCATTTTTCACAAACTCTTCCAATTGCAAAATGACTTCACAACGATTTCTGCATTTCACTTGCAACCACAACTCGAACATTTGTCGAATTTTTACAGAGGTTTCCACTGAAATATGAAATAATTATTAAAGTTGCAGTTTGTTGCAGCTACACTTTTGTTTACTTGTTAATACATACTTTTTGCAATTAGTAGACTAAATTTGCCAAAAATATTTTTATATAATTTTATTTAAATCACTCCGAAAATATATTTTAAAATAACGGTACCAGAGGCTAACCGAAGGCGACATCGATCATAATTGATGCCGATCCAAATGCACATAAGGAGATGTGGAGAAACTCCGACATTAACGTGCGAGGTGAGTCCTTATATATATAATTTGATCATAGCAAATCGAGGGAACGAGCCTACTTTCCTAACTGACAATAGAAGGGAGGTTCTCAATCTCACTCTAGAAAGGGTACATAGCTCTTATCTGTTAGAAGACTGGAGTATCTGACAATAGTGCTTCTTCTCAGATCACAGGCATATGTGCTTTATTGTAGGAAATCTAGACCCCTCAGCATCTGCAGGGACTAGTACATATATTTATAGGAAACGCACTGAAGAAGTTCCGATCTTATATTGAATCTGGTGTATAGTCTACTTCCTTCACTATCAGAAGCTATTCTGACATTGATCATGCACATCCAAACCACATTGGTGGAATTCGAAGATTTGCAGGGCTACGGAAAGACTGTAGGAAATTCTTGAATAGAGCCAAAGTTACCAAGGACTACTTCTGTTTCAAAGACATGCAAAAGGGAACTTAAATATGCTATTACGAAAGTGAAAAGAAGGTCCTGGCGGGACTTCTGTGGTAGCATATAAAAATTCCACCAACTAGCAGACTGAGGATTCTCAGGATAACCAGAAACCAGATGTGCTCGAACCGAGTCTGGAGGCGAGATCCTCGACGTCTTACTCGACACTTACTACCCGGGGAGCGAACTCTTTGTTGATCACAGGTCAAGTGAGGCTAATTATTCTACAAGCGATTCTACCGGTTTTCAAGTGTCCTACGTTCATCTCCAATGGGTCATCAACACTTTCAAACATTTCAAATCCCCCCCGCCAGATGGTATTATTCCCGCGGACATCAGTCTTATTGGGCGTGCTATCACCTCTTATTTGGAACCTGGCGACGAAAACACTGCTAAATAAGCTAGATTAAGACGGCTGCAAAATAATAAAAATTATGTGGATGATAATGTTATTGAGGTACCCGGAAAGTAAATCTCAATTCTTTCAGACACGCTGAATTATTTTTACAAGAAAGTATAAAATACCGAATTTTGTCTTATCCAAACTTGATGAAACTTCTTTTAATTTAGGTAAAAGTGTTAAATAACTAGGACTGGTTCTGCATCCCAAACTACATGGAAAAACCAACATAACAGAAAAAGTACAGAACGTGCTCCATACAGCTGCAGAAGGGTTTACCACCCATATCCCTAGCAGAGGAATGGTTCGAAACCAAGGTGACAACTAAGAACTCGACACCATCCACATGGTATCACAATAAGCCTTTAAGTGCTTAAGTTAGCTTTCCCGAAGAAAGCTACCACTCTAACCTAACCTAACATATAGACACTCGTTTCTATTGTTTAATGGATTGCAGTTGATGAATTTTTTGTGAGGGGAGAGCAGATAATGTGAGTCGAAATAAAGAAAAGTATTCCCCGATTCCCCTAACTTATATTTGTAAGCTTTGACAGTATTATAACTACTTCAACTACTTCCACATTTGATTTATTTTTAAATACCTTACGTAAAGCTGATCTCAATATTTCCATTTTGTTGCTGCTGTCTTGGATCAAAAAGCGGGTTTCAGAAAATATTGGCGTAATGGAGACTTCATTGTAAGTGGTCTCAGTTGAGTTTAGCAGTCTACATTTCCTTTCTTCGTTAAATTTGAAGCCCTGTGTTGGTAGTGGCTTAACGAGCATGTTGTCATTTTGAGAAGTATAAATCATATTTTGAAGATTAGAGGAATAGTTATCACTTGAAGATACCTAAAATATGAATAAATTATTAATATATGAATTTTAAAGCTATAATATTATAAGAATTCTGTAAAACTTCTAGAAATAGTAGCATATATAGTCGTATATTACTCATATAGCTTTCTTACATTATTTCCCTTTTCCAAGCACACCGATGATTCCATTAAATTATAGTTTAAATACTGTCGTGGTTCCTGATTCATTCTCTTTGATGTTGTAGGGATAATTTCCGGCGTAACTTCATTTGCTGGTCCTGATAAAACTTTATTTAACACTAAGTACCTGTAATAATATAATACGTATTAGTATAGTAAAGATAACGAACAATACTCTTTATATACAGTTTTTAATGATTTGCAAGTACATATTGCTAGAGAAATTGAAATAATTTTAAGAGATTCGAATAATTCAGCTCTGACCATTTCGTTTGCTGCATGCTTTGGTAATTATTTTTCCTTTGCATATATTTATAAAATAACTAATCTGTACTTGCAAGTATTTTCAAGAATATGGGCAAATAAAACCATTTTTCAAGGTCTTTATTATTACAATTTTAAAACAATATTTTCTCTCTTGATAATAACTATTTAATGCTATCTACTTATCAACTACATCAGTGATATCGGCTATGCGCATACAACTCTACAAACACAAGAAATCAAAATATTTTAATATTAGCTTTCCGGGATTGTGAACAATGGCTGCCAAGCGCACGGATACTCGGCTAGAAGGCACACTTGGGCCATGCTCCGGCCCATTGTGATACTAAAAGTTAGGGGATAAAAGTGCACCTCCCAAGAATATATGTGGAGCCTTTTTGAAAGGCGAACGAATCTCAACCAGTTTTTTATATTGATTGATTTGAGATCGTCATTAAAGAGGGGACACCCTAGAGTTTTCACCTGCGCCTGGAGAAGGCCGGATCGAGACAAAGTAAATGGAGAACTGACTCTTACTCATCCTCTTCTTGACAGCTGCGAATTCGGATATCGTAGGCCAGCCTGGTGACTACGTGGCCAAATAGGCAGTGTCCTGTCGAAACTGCTGTAACAGAGCTAGCATGTTGCCTGTTCAAGGAAATTAACTCTTTGGTGCGTCTGAGATCAAAAGAAACCCAGAGGAGTTTAGTTGTATTAGAGTTGCTTTCAACCCGCCTCCCTTTGTTGACCTTTTCGAGGGAATTAGAAGTATATTGCTGTGCACTATACTAGCTAACGAAAACAAAAGCTGTTCGGCCTATCTCAAGATTATTGTAATTATTGGGACTACACAGAGAGTCCTCTGAGTTAAAATCAAGTTGGCTTTCTTCCGATTAACTAATTTTTTTCTACTCTTGAACACAAAATAATTATAAATACTTCCAGGGCATTGTAAAAAATTTGTAATTAAAAATTTCAATTGAAACAATATAAAGCTTATTGTTTGCATGGCATCGTACACTCTGGAGAAAAAGAGTTAATTTGTACAACAGTAATCTTGTACAGAGACAAACAGGCAAACATGATCAGTTAGACTCTTGCCGTGACGCTGATCAATAATTCTTATAATCGTATAATTTTCCACACTTTCTCCAATACGTTACATTTGACAGCAGAAAAAAATTAATATACCGTGTCATAAAGTATCAAATAAGCAAATTTGAATATCTGTTTTTTCTCTAAGTGTAGCACCGTCCTTTGTTGAGTATTTACGTTTGTAGATTTATGCTCATAGCAGTTGACTGATGTATTATATAAGTGGAGAACATAAAAGAAGGTGAACAATAAGAGAATAAATATTTTCTGCAAAACTTTTTTTTATTTTAAAGTATATAGAAATAATTTTTTTTTTTAATAGAAATGTTTAAGGAAAGATATGTATTCTCTTGTTAATGTCACATAAATATAGAATAAGGAATCTTTTTAATTTTAGAAAGAAGTCAGTACTATATGACGAAGTAATTAATTATATAATGGAAAATACTAGTACTTGGTTAAAAATTTTAAAGAATTTGTGAATACGGTACTTAAATAGTACTAATTGCAGTAATTGCACAGTAAATTACCAATAAGATTTAATACAGCTTGCTTAAATCTGCCGAGAGCACACATTGGGGAAAGTCACCGACAGTAGGGTCGATGGAACTCTGTCGGGAATCACAGGGGGAATATTCGACAAAGAAGATACGTCACAAGTGAATAAGAATCAAGGATCGCATTGTGAAGGAAACCAACGACTTGCAATCTCCTCTGACGGCTTGTACAATGTAAAACCAATAAATACAGATTACAGCAATATTCACAGGCAATTGTACCAGCCATTTTTATAAAAACGTAAGAGGTATTATACATTAACTACCATGAAAGTTAAAATAAACGAATACTTGGATAAGATAAAAGAGTCAGCAGCAGAGGGAACCAGCCACCAGTATTCGGTTATCTACTGAGCTACAGTATTTTCCTATCATTTAATAAGGCACCTCTGGTAAGAAGAATTTACTCTGTCCTATTAGCTTCAGTTACTCTACAGTTAAGTTAGTGTTTTTCTCCCTTCCAGAGCTTTAGATTTTTTATATATACATAATTTCCAAAGTAGCCACCTAAATTATATGAATTATATTACAGTTGCTGATTTCCATTAGTACCTGCAGAGACACACACAAACAAATTTGAAGTTTATTTATGGTCATTTGCCGCAATGAAAAGAAACTGTAAGAAAACATATATTTGTAACAATATATATATAAATAATTTTGTTAATAAATCAAACGGAAACCTGGGTAGACTAAAAACAGATAAAGCCTGTAACAAATTATTTTGCCGGGGTAATGTTCACCGAACTCCCAGGATTCGTGTACAGAAATTTTCTTAGCTCCAGACTTATTTAAAAAAAAATAATTATTTATTTTTAATTCTTGTTGTAACTGGTCTTAAACATTTATTTTTTAAAATAACTCTTAAGTAAGATACGAGGTTATGTACCATTCCAGTATCCCTGTATTGGCACAGCGTAGTAGTCGCGTAGATGTATGTTCCACAGCCGTACCTTGCTGTGAAGGTTGCCGTTGTCGTATCTTTATTTAAAACGAGAGTAGATTGTACGACCCAACCCATGTTTCAACGTTTAAGACCTAATTTTCCACGAGAGTTGATTGACAAACCCAACTTCCATTGAACGCGAAGAATCCTGAGACTTTGTAGATTTCTGTCGAGTATATGTTTCGAGAGTATGTCCAATGTCTTGTAAGTAAAGTGTTCCGTGTTTTGTCGACTGTCGTTGATTGTTGTGCTGGAACTAGAGTCTATTGCTGCTGTTGCTGTGTTTTCGGGTTCAACGACTGTTGCTGCTCCTGAAGTGGCCGAAGAAGAAAAGAGGCCGTGTTTCGAGTTGTTGCCGCTTAAAGCACATTAAAAATGTGTAATAACAAAAAAACAAATTTTAAAAAAAACATAACATTGGAATTAGTCAAAATGGTTAACTAACGAAAATTCAGCAAAAAACGACTCTGCAAAGGCCAAAATGATTAACAAATTCCAGCTTGGCTAAAATCCATTTGATGTTTGGAAGGCTTGTGAAAACCTTTGTGTCTTGAAATCATAACCTGAGCTACTACGCCCAAAACGGATACCACAAACCTACCGGTAAAAGCGGAAGCAAAATTAATAGAAAATATACAACTTGATCAAAAATACACAAATATATAAAATAATTATTGGCTAACAATTAATTATTAAAACTATTATACTGAATAAAAGAAACGCAAGAAACCAATTCATAACTATAATATTCTATAAAAAAATAGGGAGGACAATAACTTTTATACTAATATTGAAATATATATAAATGTGGTGAGGATCTGCATGTAATATGCAGTACAATCCCGATAATTCGCAATCCCGATAACTCGAAAAAACGTTTGTGATCGGTAGAGTGTGCCGTTGATCAGCTACTGGTTGTGCTGTTGTCAATTAAGCTTAGTTGAGAGCACGGAGAAGGAAACGGAGTTTAATGCAGTTATGCAGGTTTAAACTTTCAGATTCAAACTGTCATTATTCGGCTCGACAGCACTTTTTATATAATTTTGATAGATATTTTCACTTAATCTATCTAACACAAATTATTCCTATCTTATTTATATCTTAAAAAATATCACTCAAATGTCGAATTTTACTTCATATTGAATGAGCACGACTCATTTCTTTGCACTGTTTGCGTGTCTTGCTAACAACATTCTGTACATAGCCCGCTTGAGTCGTTGTGTGGTTGAAATGCATATTCATAATAATTATTTTATTGGCGTTCCATCTAATACCTAGAGTTTTGGCCGTGCTCTTATCAAACAATGTTAGCTTTCATTAAGAAGGTGATCAGACGGAATTTCTTGAAGAGAGAACGTTTTTGATATCGTCACGAGCATGAATCGCCGAGGTAACCGAGTGAGCACCCGCTAGGACATCATCTACGTACATATAAAGTCACGCAAAATCTGAGATCTCATTGGAAAATGGTGGGTTTCATCGAAAGCCAATTGGTGGAGAATACGTATAGCAAGGTAAGGTGCACAGTTAACTCCAAAAGTAACTGTCCTCAATTCGAAGTCCTGTAACTCCTGATTTGGAGTTTTTCGAAAGATTAAGCGCTGATAAGCTGTCTGATTGGGGTTAACTAAAATTTACCGATACATCTTCTGAATATCGGCGTTAAACACAATTTTATACAATCGCCACTTAAGAATAAGAATGGTTAAATCCTGTTGTAGCACTGAAGCAGCATGAAGAATATCATTTAAGCTGCGACTGCTCAATGATGGTGAAGAGCGTTAAATACTACACGCAGCGTCGCACAGTGTCGCGTCCCCATATATCGCGTGGCCAAAAATAGTAAACGTTGTTAAATTTTAACAAAACTTGGTATACGGCCATTTTTTTACCTAATCAAGAATTATTTTGAAAAATTTTGAAAATTGGCTTACCTCTCATATAAAGCAAACATTTTTATTACTATAAATTCGTCATGTTGAACACTAGAAAGATACAATTTTGTGTTTGTGAGCGTGGTAATGCCTCTATTCATTATCCCAAAAATGGGCGGGATGCCACGCCTACTTTAAAAGTATTGGCCCACTGCCACGCACACTTTAAGAGTTTTATATAACTCGCAAAGTTATAATAAAAAATTTAAAAATAAAGATAATTTACTAAACACAATTCATAATATTTTTATTTACATATAAACTATATAATCTATTGAAATATATAAAAACAAAATAGACAGCTTACGCATTATCACATTCTGTAATATAATCTGATGATGAATCAGATGAAATGAAGTCAGTTAAATTTATTTCTGATATATTGTTTTCCAAATTTTCACCTTCAAGTTCAGTTTTTGTTTGCAATTCAATAAAAGGAAGAATATCTTCATCTCGTTGTTGCTTTCTACTAAACGTTTTACGCTCGGCTGAAACAAGCGGCTCAGAAGAAAGTAATAAATGGGACAAAAGGTCGCTATTACTTGATTCTCTGGAGGTTTTTCTTGTGTTACCTAATCGACACTTTCGGAATTCTTTATGTGTAGCCTCGAGTGCGTCTTCAGAAAGACACCCTATAGGAAGAATGAAATGGTTTATAATATCACACCCATGAACCAATATTTTGTGAACAGTCATTGGCATATAAAACCATGAGTAATGCTCAATGTAAATTGAATACGTTGCTTTTAAAAGTTCACAAAAAGTATTGGTATTTACTTTTTTACCACTAGCCAATGTTCGTAAATTATAAATTTTGTTTGAGCATGCAAAACCGACAACCCGTATTTTGAAAAATTATCGTTTATAGGTCGTTCTATTGTATGGCACGAGTTCATAATCTTTGGAGTAGCACCCCAAAGATAGCATCTGGTGCAAGAGCCGTTTTCGGCTAAAGCGTTAGCAACCGCACCATCGATCATAGTTAGGTGCATATTGAATGATACACGTAATAGAAAATTATTTTTATCGACGGAAAAGACGGATAATTTTTCAATCTGATTTGCAAAATATATTCTCAGTCTTGCGAATCAACGCTGGGCTCTCTTTCATAAAAATAAATTTCATTGGCCAGCAATAAAGTGTTGACGAGGGCGTCTTATTAATCCAAATTTCTTTGTGGTCATTTTCAGTGCACATTTTCAAAGGAACTAAAGCTATTACAAACATAAATTCGTCTGTTTGTTCTTGGTCTTCTAATCTTTGTTTATACACGCTATGGCCGGAGCTACCGTCAAAGCCCCATTTGCAATGTAAAATAATGTTAATATTTTCATTAATATCACATAATTTCAGTAAACTTTCAGCAGTTTTGTTCAAAAGATTTTGCAGAGGGACTTCAGCTGATGTTTCTGAAACAATGAATGGGCGCGGCAATAATTCATCTTTATATTTTTTCATTGCATAGTAGCTTGGGAAAAAATCTTTGTGAACGCTATTAACCACCGATCGTAGTGTACTGTATTTTCTCACTTAGAGCCCAAGATCATAGAATAAAGCAAGTGTTCGGCTATTTGACAAACAATTATTGCTTTCATTCGATTGCTGATTTATAACACTGGTAGCGCGTTGTATTTGTTCAGCTGGGGTGTTTGAGATGAGCTCGTTCACTCTTCGCCTTTTTGTCCTCTCAGAGACTTCATCATATGCAAGTCTACCCCTTCCTCTACTGGTGCTTGGATCCTAAAACGTTCCATTTGATTTTATATTTATATTTAGTTAATTTATATTTACACTGCTTTCACTACTTTGCAAATCGAAAGTCAAATCTAACCATGCAGAATTGTTCTTCTCAAACCTGGAACGCATTCTTCTACAAGCTGTCCACTTAGTTTTAAACGTAACTTCTAAACTAGATATTTTTTCCGCAAAATATCTTTATCCAGTGAGATACTAGCCTTAGTATCAATATACGAGGTATGATCAAAAAATAACCGTTATTGTGTGATCGAAAAAGAAAGTATTTATTTATTCATCAACAACTATCTTGTGCCCTTCAAAGTAATTCCCCTCAAATATAATACACTTATGCCATCGTTTTTTTCAATCCTCGAAACACTTCTGAAACGCTTTCTTTGGTATCGCCAACAGCTCCTGTTTCGATTTTTCTTTTATCTCCTCAATCGTAGCAAAACGCTTTCCTTTCATCGGTGTCTTCAGTTTTGGAAAGAGAAAAAGTCAGCGGGGGCCAAGTCCGGTGAATACGGTGGTTGAGGCATGATAACGGTTTTGTTTTTGGCCAAAAACAGCTCCAGAGCGATGTCCATGCGACATTGTTTTTGCTCAAAATTTAGCAATTTTGGAACAATCTTCGCTGCCGCACGTTTCATGCCTAAAACATCCGTAAAAATTGCATTGCATGAGCCGAACGATATGCCAACATCATCAGCAACCTCTCTGATAGTGATTCGACGATTTTCCAAAATCATTTTCTTCACTGCGTCAATGTTTTCATCGGTTGTTGACGTGCTCGGGCGACCAGGACGAGCATCGTCATTGACATCTTCTCGGCCTTCCTTAAACCGGTTATACCACAATTGAACTTGTGTTCTGCTCATAGTAGACTCGCCAAAGGCCACAGTCAACATTTCAAATGTCCTTGCGCATTTAATTTCATTTTTTACACAAAACTGAATACAGTTTCTTTGATCCATTTTTTCGAATAGTACAAAATCGAAGAGCACACCAAAACACGACTAACCTTTTTATCTGTCAAAAACAAACTGACAATCCAAAATGGTTGGTATTGCCAACATATATAACAGACATGTGTACCAACATAAAAAAAAAAAAAATGCGAACATCGAACATACGTAACTCACGAAAAGAGGAAAATAACGGTTATTTTTTTATCACACCTCGTATTTAGTCATACCATCCAATAAATCACTTCGCGATAAGTGTTTTGATGCATACCAAACATCAAATAATTCACGTATTTTAACAGCAGTTGCCTCTGAAAAATATTTATATATTTAAAAGGGGCAGGCGAATTCCGATTTATTTTGCTAATACATACTCTTTTAAAGATATGACAACAAAAATTGGAAATGTTTTTCGCAACTTTTTAGAAATTCACTGCCGAAGTTTGCAAATTTCTCAACATTGAAGTTGACAGATAACATATTTTCAAATAACGGTTCCTGGAATATCGGGAGCAAAACAAACGAATAAACAGCATTGCCAGACTAAAAAAACTTCAAATTTTCGAGATATATACGGTTTTATTACAATAAAGATAAACTATAATTCACACGAATTTTTTCATTGTTGTGAAAAAATACCTCCGTTCCTTCTAAAATCAGAACTCCACAAAGCTGTAAGTTTGATAGTGCCGCCCGGGAATAGTTTTTGGAATTTTTTAAATATTCTTTTTGATTCAGAATAGGAGGGTATTAGCACTCGATTACCAATCTTATTTTTTGAATTTGTGAATTTTTATTTTTTTGATTTTTGGCCGCACTCGTTACACTGTGCGTCGTGGTGGTGCTGTCAAGTTTGATGACCGCATGATGGGTAGATAATAATGCAGTGGAGACATCGGCCGGAGGTTGCATTACTGGCATTATATGTCCTAAATCCAAATATTCTGTTAGAACTTGATCGTATTCTAGCTCCAATTCTGGGCGCTATCAATATTCGTTCATTGCGGAGAAACTGCATATACGCGATGAACCTAGAATGTCCAGAGATTCATATGCACTTGACTTCTTGAATGGAAGATCAACAATGTAACGACCAGAAGGAGATCGCCGAGTCGTTTTTGTGTAAATTTCTTCGCACTCAAAGTCGGCCTTGCGAGATTCATGGGGGGCACAAACTTCTCCACTTCCCAGAACTCCTTATGCTGTACGTAAGAGAAAATTCTGTAAAGTGGGCAGATACAGAAGCACGGACAGATGTGTCGCGTGCTGTAGCCAAAGATCCAATAAGTATCCACCCAAACGACGTGCGTTGTGCCACAAGTGAATTGAGGATATTACTTTTAAGAAGTTTTCGTATAATAAGACACAAGGAGCCGCCCAGGAGAAGATCGACTGGGGCGCCTTGAGAGAAGATTGGGTCCGTATAATGCAGACGTAGCAATAAATTAATTTGTTCAGGATCAAGCCCACACGAAGAGGGGGTGCCAGTTACTTTGGGAACCACGAAAGCCGACACCTCCAGTTGAACCTTGCTATCCTGGAACGAACCTATCCAAAAAGAAGATAATTTACTTGAGTTAGTGCTGACGACATAATTAAGACCGGATGTCGTAGCAGCGCATCTTTTGCATGGAAAACACAACAAATGTTTTAGCCTTTCTGAGACAAAGGTGTTTCCAAAGTGGGGTCAATTAAAGCACGAACAGTATGTGTTGAACTGAAATGCAATACTGGCATAAGGGCTGTGCCTAAAAGAACGCCTTTTGATGTGGTGTTGAGACACGCAATGAACTGTTGTGCTGACTTTTCTTCTGTAGTGAACTGTATTTGATTGTCTGCACTATGATCTTTCGTTAAAATGTTTGACCTGTGTTTGGACGAGGAATTACAATTTCTGTCGACGAGTGCAAGAGTTAATGCAGTCGAGTTCGTATCGCAATGCAGGATAGAATGGTGACGTAGTTGGTATTTGGAGCAATTTTTTTTACTTGGACTGTGCTTTAATATATGATGTTCTGACAAACAGTTGAAACAGCGGCCCATCTTTTTGACAGTAGCTTACGATCCTCTACTGATAGTCGCACAAACTGTCGACAGGCGTAAAGCGGATGCTTCTGCGCACTGCACACTGAACAACTTTTGTGCCCCACCAGTGTGTGATGCGATGATAGATTCGACGATGTGGAGGCAGGATTTTTCCCTGTACGAGATGTAGACAGCGCGGTAGGAGAGCTCAAATCGGACACGGCTCAAGCGTTTGGAACCGTTCCGTCAATAAATCGTCCAACTGTTTCCATTGCGGGTAATCAGTTTTGCTTTTTAATGACTGTTCCCAGAGAAACAAAGCCGTTTGGTAAGCGAACCGAACACAAGAAAATAAAGATGACATCCAAATTAGAGGTGTCGATCTTGAGTGATTTTAGCGCCGCGATACAAGTAGTATTAATTCGCTGCAACTCCTTAATAGCGGGGTGAGAAAACAACAACAACAAACGGTATGTAAAATTTGTTATCCACAAAACATAATACTTTGGGCGCTGTTATTGTTGTTGTTTATATGGGAAACTTTGTAATTTGTAAAATTTCATTTGATTGCAACCGAGTTAATGACAACGTATGAAAATAATTAATAAATTCTCCAAATCTACATGACAGTTCCTTTCATACTAAATCGAAAATCGGGTTAAAAGGGAGCTGGTAAAAAAGGGGAGAACAAAAAATGCCTTCTACTGCCACATAATCAAAAAATTATTTCTTATGGATTGTTACCAATAAATTCAAATCCTAAAAACAAAAAATTACTGAGCTAGAACTTTGCTTTGTTTTTTTTAAATAATTTTTACAAATACTGTTTCCAGTACCCCACTACCACACTTTTGACAAAACGAATATACCAATACAGAAAATATCAGCTCAATAAATAAGGGACTCCATCCAAAATAGAATTGGGACCAGAAAATCTCCAGGATATGACCTGCCAACAAAATTGAGCTGGTGAGAGACTGCACTAACACACCAACTAATCTATCACATATATGCCAAAATTAATGACCAGGTTGGAAAATTTCAGTCTGATCACCCTACAGCTAATTGGAAATAGATTTTTTTTAAATAATAATAATAAACGCGCTAGGTCAAGTCCAGAGCCTGAATTCCGAAATGCCTTAAAACAATCAACATTAAGAAATACTAGCTTGAAACAATAACACTTAACACTTCAAACAGATTTGCTGAATTAGCACAGGATGATGGCACAGACATATATATAGACATATAAACTGTAGAGGTAACACCCAAAATACATAAACCTCCTCGAATTTTTATATCAGGAGTGGATAACGTTCAGTCGTTAAGAGGGCTATTAAAAGATATAGCAGCAAACGAATACATGCTTAAGCTATTAAAAAGTGGAGAAGTCAAAATACAGCCAAAAACAGAATATAAGTACAGAACTTTAACACAAGCCACAAAAATACGGAATTCCATACTTACAAACTAAAGAAAGACAAAACATTTGATGTTGTTCTGAAGGGAAAACACCATAAAGTACCACTACAGGAAATTAAGGAGACAATAGAAGCATTTGGCCACGAATAGGTACATATTAGGCACAGTCACAAAAAATCCTTTCCCTATACTCTATTTAAATCTTAAACAGAATACAAACAGAAATATATGATATCAAGGCAATATTATACACAAAAGTAATTTTTGGACCACCTCGATCCAAAAGACAAATACCACAGTGTTCCAAATGCCAGCGTTATAGATACACTAAAAACTTATGTAACCACACGTCACGATGTGTTAAATGCGCTCTTAATCATTCTACTACAGAATGCAGAAGGAAGGACGAATCATCAAACGTCCAGTGCGTCTTGTGCAGAGGCCAAACTATAAGGTTTGTACAGTTTATAAAAAATGTATCCCACACTTCGTAAGAAGTAGGTAAAACTCAGACCAAAAATACCTAAATGCTCCATTAAATCAAAGCCAACAGAACAAACTGACACATCACAACAAAAACATATCTTCTCAAGAAAAAGCCGACGATATGGCCAAACTAAAATCCGACGATATGACCGAACTAAAATCAATGATGAAAAATCTCAACCTCCAATCGTGACAAAAATAGTGTAAAAATAACCTCACTTATAATCGCTGTATGGAACGCCAATGGATTAGTCTAACATATTCAAGAGGTGAAACATTTTCTTACCGATCATAAAATAGATATCATTAGTTTCTGAAACGCATTTCACATTAAAATGTTATGTAAATATACAATATATACTTCAAAAACCATCCAGCCTGAACCGCGAGAAGTAGAACATCTATCATAGTAAAAAATTATATAAAACATCAGCTTCTAGATAAATATCAACACCCACATATTCAAGCAACCAGCATAGCTATATTTGACCCAGGTGGGCTTCTAACTATCACTTCTGTTTACTGTCCACTTAGACATGCTGTTAAAAAAAACAATTTGACCATTTGGGGCCAAGATTTGCTGCTGCTGGCGATTGGAACTCAAAGCACACTCAGTGGAGTTCAAGAATAATAAATCCAAAAGGCAGATAGTTTCTAAATTCTTTCTAACAAATACACACACTTATCAACAGGAGAACCAATGTACTGGCCTTCAGATAACAATATTCCACATAGATTTTTTCGTAATGAAAGACATCGCATTAAATAATGTGACTTCTCAAGTTTCGAAAAATTAATAACTTAGAAGTGGAAAAGTGTTCTCCAACAAACTTACCGACTGAAAAGTGTTAAGCTAGTTAAAAAATATTAAAAACTGTGCTCAAGTGTGCGTAAGCATATTGTGCGTGTTTTGCAGTGCCGCGATCGCAGCGTGAAGCACGTTAAAAGTGGTAAATCTTCTCGAGCTGCATAGCGGATAGATCGCAAAGTGAACAAAAACAAAAATAAATTGATTTAGTGTGCTGCAACAAAAACAATATTTCTGCCGCGCTGAATTAGCTGAATATAGGCGAAAATTTTTTGAACCCAAAAAGTATGCAATGGTTTTTGATTTTTGTTTTTGTCCAACTAATATAATTGAAAATAGAGTTGCCAACATTTTTTTTAAAACAAAAAAAAATCTAAAAATAAAAAAAAGGAAAATTTCGTAGGCCACTCCGCACCCAAATGGGGCGGCCAAGTACAGCAACAATCACAACAACAACAAACTCCTCAGCGGCAACAGAAACAAACATCGAGCCTCCCACAGTAGCAAACGCCACAACAGCAACAGCCGTCGAATTCGAAGCTGCAACAACAACAACAACAACAAATGGAAATACAGTAGCCGAAGCCGCAACAGTTACAACAGCAGCAGCCGCCAAATACGAAGCTATCCCCATATAGTAAAATCAGCCCAAAAATGAATGAAGGACCAGCTGAAATTGTTATATCAGCAACAAGCTTTGCCTCAAGCATTAAGTACTAAGTCTACACCAGGTAACGGTTGGACTGTTGTTGAGCCCAAAAAAATACCCTGTGAAAGCACAGGTAAGCCCAAAGCATCCCAAAAACAAGCCAAACTCGATAAATATTGGTTAAGTGTTCCTCAACCTACAGAAAATAGGGTTTCTTCTCTAGAAATTGAAGAAGACGATAAAGGTCTTAAGCCCCAAGAAAAAACGGAAACAGCTCCTAGTTCTTATGAATTAAAACTCATAAGTAATGAGCAAGTAAAAATACAAGCATCGACTCCTGAAGCCTACAAAACAATAAGAAACCAACTAGAGCAAAAAAAATACCGAATTCTACACCTATAAATCAAAACAGGAAAGAAGTTTTAGGGTGATACTCAAAAACATGCACTCGTCTATAAGCATTGAGGACATTGCTGAATCAATACTAGCACTCGGCCACACTACCGTGAACATCTGGAATATTAAACAAAGAAACACCAAAAAACCACTGCCAATGTTCATTGTTGAGCTAAAAGCGAACCCAAACAACAAGGATATTTACGAGTCAAGTACCTCTTCAATACGAAAATTGTATTTGAGCCACCTCGTCCAAAGCGCGAAATCCCTCAATGCGCTAACTGCCAGCAGTATGGTCACACAAAAACCCACTGCCACAGAAAACCGGTCTGCATTAAATGCACTGGAACTCACTCGTCTGCAGATTGTTCGCGTAAGACGAGAACTGATGACGTCAAATGTGCATTGTGTGAAGGTAATCACCCAGCAAATTACAAAGATTGTATGGTGTACAAAAAATTGCAAACATTAAAATATCCACCACTGCGAAAAAAGGAACCCAATCCCACACTTGTTGTCTCCCAACCATCCAGACAGAGCCCGAATTCACTTTCATACTCCTAAGTAGTTAGAAACACTCACACTCACACAAGACACGAGAGAGAATACCTCAGCCCACAACCTAAGGAAATCGCCTCCGAGTCTTCAAACGAAATGCAAGAAATTATCATGCTTCTCAAGCAAATCATACAAGTATGATGAATCTACTCGTAACCCTCACGACGAAAAATTGTAGTTTTCAATCCCATAAATATTCTCGTATGGAATGCAAATGGACCAACACATATTAGAGATTAAAGCATTACTCCAGACTCACGACATAGATATTCTTCTAATATCTGAAACTCATTGTACCGATAAGAGCTACTTTCAAATACCAAACTATAAGCTCTATCACACAATGCACCCCGACAAAAAAGCACATGCTGCTTCAGCTATTTTAATAAAAAAAGAATATAAGACACGTTTCTATTAAATCTTACTGCACAGAAGCTATTCAAGCTACAAACATAGTTGTTGAAGATTGGAAAGGCCCAATTACAATCTCCTCAGCCCACCCAAACATGTAATCAAGGCAGAGGAGTATGAAAAGTACTTTACAACCCTCGGAAACAGATTTTTAGCTGGAGGAGACTATAATGCAAAACATACATACTGGGGTTCCCGTCTCACTACTCCCAAAGGCCGACAACTCTTGGCGGCTATAACAAATCTAAATCTTCTCACAGCTTCCTCAGGCTCACCAACGTATTGGCCAACCGATCCAAATAAAATTCCCGACCTAATAGACTTTTGCATAATGAAAGGCATATCGACTAGGGATATAACATGCCGCCCATGCTATGATCTATCCTCTGACCATTCTCCAGTAATATTTACAATAATTAATAATTATGTTGACTCACCTTCTGAATGTCGCCCTTACAACAGCTAAATTGATTGGAATTACTTCCGACTGTCAATATCTTCAACAATTAACCTGAAGCACTCGCTAAGTCTAGTGAAGATATCATGATAGCTATTGAACACTTTAATAATTACCTCCAACAGGCTGGTTGGAAGTCAACACCCCCCCTGATCCAGCGTCAATGCACACAGATCTCTTCTTTTGTGAAAGAAAAACTGGGAGAAAAACGCAGGGCAAGAAACAAGTGGCAATAGAGTAGACATCCAGGGGATAAGAAAAAATTAAATACACTCTCAAATGATCTCAAGGAGCTCCTCAAAACAGAACACAACTGTCAGTAACCTTGATGCCGCCACTAGATGTCTTCATCCGCGGAGAGGCCGTTAAGGCCATCTGCAGAGTGAAACATAGTGGCCACTGGTATGGGGTGTACTCGATATTGGACGACGGCGCAGGCACTAACATCGATTCTGCAATCCTGTCTATGCCCCCGGACTCCATGTCGTCAACCGTCATACTAGAAAAGCGGTACAATGTGCTGCTGCCCGAGGCTCGTTCATGATTAGATCCCGAGAACGAGCCCGGCAAACACTGCTGCCGTATTTTCACTGATGGCTCCAGGACTTAAGAAGGTTCAGGTTCTGGTGTCTTCGTGGAATCTTGTGGGACCCGTCGGTTCTTTGCCCTTGGTCTGCATGCGTCTGTGTTTCAGGCGGAGGTGTATGCGATACTTGAGGCGATGGACTTTGTTGTGGAAAACAGGTGGAAAGGCAAATCTATTTGTGTCTGCAGTGACAGCCAAGCTGCGCTCATGGCCTTGGATAGTCCGACCACCACTTCCACGATAGTCAGGTCCTGCAAATCCAGGCTAAATTGTGTTGGAAAACATAATAGTCTGACGCTGACTTGAGTCCCGGGACACGCTGGCATTGCGGGTAACGAGACCTCTGACTCTTTGGCCAGGATGGGCTCCGAGGCTGTTTTTATTGGCCCTGAGCCTGGTTGGTTGGTTTCAGTGGCTGATCCAAGCCGGTCCTCACAATGTCGGTGGATCACAATTATCGCCTTAGCGACGTTTTGATACCACAACCTCTCCTAACGCCGGAGAAAACGATGGGTTGTTCACTAAATCCACTTTGTGGAGTTTAGGTATCTTAAAAGATCTTTCGGTTTTACACTCGAGAGATCGGATAAACTCGCTAGGAAATAGTTTCCTAGTGTTCTATTTCTTGCGGCCACCAGAGCCGGGCATTCGCAAAGAAAATGGATAAAGGTTTCCTTCTCTTCTGATTTTCCACAACTTATACAATGGGTATTGTACGGTCTCTGCAATTTCTCTGCATGAGTACCCATGAGCCAGTGACCCGTAAAGGCCGCCGTGAGGCGGCTGGTGTCCCTGCGGTCCCTGTTTATGAGATCCCTAGATCTCGCTGTGTTAAAGACTGGCCAAGTCGCCTGGGATGTATTACATGTTGTAAGTGTCCTCCATCTATTGCCCGCTAAGGTAAGACAGTGCATGTAGATGCCCCTCTTAATCGCACCCATGGAAACAGGTACTAGTTCCACATGGGTTAGATCGAGAGAGGCTCCTCTGCGCGCCAATTCATCAGCCTTCTCATTTCCATCTATATTCCTGTGTCCGGGGACCCAGATGATTGTGATGTCAGCATGGTGACCTAGCGCCCTAAGTTCCTCCCTGCACTGTCTGACCAGTTTGGAGTTGATGGTGTTTGATTGTAGGGCTTTTATGGCAGCCTGGCTGTCCACAAAAATAGCAACCGTGCTCCTCTGCCCTTCTCTAATGTGGTGGGTGATCTGTCGACATGCCTCTCTGATCGCGAGTACTTCCGCCTGAAAAACTGTAGCTGTATCGGGTAGGCGTGTACAGTAGTTAATGTTAGCGTGCGGAGAAAAGATCCCCGCCCCCACGCCCAGGTCCATTTTTGACCCTTCCGTATAAATGGGTATATCGTACTCCATTTGGAGTTTCCTTTTCGACCACAATTTTCTTGAGGGAAATCTAACCTTGAAGTCCTTTTTGAAGTCCAGTTGTGGTACTATGTAAGGGGTTTGGAGAGTCTCCTAGGGACAACCACACTCAGTGAGGAGGAAGTCCTTCTGGAGTCAGACTCGGAGCCTGAGACTGATGTCACGGTGGTGGAGGTGACCAGCGCTACAAGTAGCAGAGATGCTACGAATAGTGCAGATTAACCTCCATCACTCGAAGGCGGCGTCTGCCAGCCTTCAGCTCCGTCTTGCAGAAGGCGGAGTAGACGTTGTCCTGATCCAAGAACCCTGGACACACGGGGACTTGGTATGTGGTCTTAGGACTGAAAATTACAGCCTGCTGTATACCGTAAGTGAAGGAAGACCTAGGTCTTTTATCCTTAGTAGGAATATTGTTAGCTCATTTATTCTCCCCAATTACAGCAACAAGGATTTAACGGCCGTCTGCCTGGAAACTGGCAAGGGACGGTTCTGGTTGGTCTCGGCCTATATGGCGCATGACTATGAGATCCTTCCAGAAGCCAACCTACAGAAGCTTGTTGTGGATGCAAAGGCTCAACGGGTGGCTGTTATTATTGGATGCGATGCCAATGCGCACCACGACATCTGGGGAAGCACGGATGTTAATGAACGAGGTGAGTCATTATATGAATATATTGTAACGACTAACCTCTCTGTATGCAATAAGGGGTCAGAACCCACTTTCATTACTGCTAATAGGCCAGAAGTCCTTGACTTAACCCTTGCCTCCGAATCAATTTTTGATCGGATCTCAAATTGGAGAGTTCTAGAGGAACATTCCTTTTCGGATCATAGGTTAATTCAGTTTGATCTTCTTGATAGTCTACCTAGCCCTAAGGCTTTTAGAAATGTCAGGAAAGCAAACTGGGACCTCTACAAGGTGACTGTAGCTAGACTACTACCTCAGAACCCCACAAGCACAAGTACGTGTGCCGAAATTGGTAGGTCTGTGGAGGTTCTAACGGTTGCTCTTAATAAGGATCTATTGGTCTCTTGCCCCCTCAGTAGACCTAGGGGGAAACAAAAACCCACGTAGTGGGGGGAGGAAATTAGGGGCCTCAGACAAAACTGTAGGAGACTTTTCAACAGCGCAAAGAAGTCTAGAGATAGTGCAGACTGGGCTTTATATAAGGCAGCACTCAGAGCCTTCAAAAGTAAGCTTAGGAAGGCACAGAGAGAATCGTGGAGAAACTTACGACGTAGAAGATATCTCTGAGACTTCCAGGAAGAGGAAGATCCTATCAACTGCTCCAATGGTACCTGGTTACCTGAGGAGGGAGGATGGATCCTGGACTTCAAATAGTAATAGACTCTAGAGCTTCTTCTGGAGACTCACTTCCCTGGTTGCTCGAGCACCATACCGCGGAGAACGAAGCCCAGCGGGAATGTAGTTGAAGTCAACTCAGACAGTCAGAAGCCAAAATTGCAATGGGCTATCCATAGCTTCAAACCATTTAAAGCATCTGGCCCAGATGGTGTAGCTACAATTGAAATTCAGCAGTCAGAGAATCTAATAATAGAGTGGCTGTTAAAGATCTATAATAGTTGTCTTGAATTAGCGTATATTCCAGACTCATGGAAGCATGTGAGGGTAATTTTTATACCCAAGGCCGGCAACAGCTTCAGGGGACTTAAGACCCATTAGTCTGTCCTCCTTCTGTCTAAAAATCCAGAAAAGGTTGTTAGACGTTCATCTGAGGCTCACTATAGACAGACAGAAGCTGCCAGTCTCTCAGCATGCCTACTTCAAGGGTAAATCGGTTGAGACCGCTTTACACTCCTTAGTCTCTAGTATTGAGTGCTCCCTGCACAACAAGGAGTTCTCCCTAGTGACTTTCCTAGACATTGAGGGAGTTTTTAACAACATCAAATCAGACGCAATAATCGGTGTGATGCGAGACTTGGAGGTGGAACCCGCCATTAGCAGGTGGATTGAAAACATGCTTAGTAGCAGGATAATCAATTCACAGCTGGGGGCGGCGTCGGCCAAGAAGTCCGTGTGCAGAGGCACACCTCAGGGTGGAGTTCTTTCACCCCTACTCTGGAATCTTGCGGTAAATCAGCTGCTTGTTCGACTGGAGAGGGAAGGGTGCAAGGTGGTTGCGTATACGGACGATGTTGCTATTAGTATCTCGGGTAAATATATATCTACTTTAAGGGACTTGATGCAAAACATGCTGAACATTCTCTCTAAATGGACTACTGACTGTGGGTTGGGGGTTAATCCGACCAAGACTAAGCCGGTACTCTTCAATAGGAAGTACAAAATTCCTCAATTTATTGCTCCAAAACTAATGGGTGTAGATATTGAACCTGTCGAGGAGGCTAAATATCTGGGCGTGATCCTAGATAGGAAGCTGAACTGGAAGGCTAATATAAGCGAGCGCATTAGGAAGGCTCAGCTCTGTACTCTTGCAAAAGAGTTATAGGCAAAAAATGGGGGTTACAGCCTAAGGTAGCCTATTGGATATATACAGCTGTGGTACGACCAGTCCTTTTCTATGGGGTGGTTGCTTGGTGGACAGCCCTAAGTAAGTCCACATACAATAGGCTGATAACGAAGGTGCAAAGAACGGCTGAGGTATTCATAAGTAGTGCCATTAGAGCGACTCCAACGGTAGCATTGGCCATTATGCTCAATCTACT
>OV050032.1:54523940-54558940 GCA_920105625.2 Clusia tigrina
TACTGATCATTATCCAAGTTTCTGGCACAACTTGTTTCTGGTACTAAAATTGTGTATATATATATATATATATATATATATATATATATATATATATATATATATATTTATATATATATATATATATATATACATATATATATACATATATATATATATATATATATATATATATATATATATATATATATATATATATATACATATATATATATATATATATATATATATATATATATATATATATATATATATATATATATATATATATATATATATATATATATATATATATATATATATGTATATATAAGTTTTTAAATTAAAAATTTAATTTGTTTTTTAAAAAAGGTTGGAGCATAAAGCTCCTCTTTATTTGACTTCAAACTTAAGACTGATTTTAATATTACAACTTTATTATTGCTTAACTTGCATTTCCGGCACATTTCGAATATTGCTTATTTGTTTGCCCCAATTGGCGATTAGCGAGAATAATTAAAATACGAAAATTGTCTACCTATTAATTTTCCCAATTGGCAATTTACAATGTTAGCGAAAATAAGAAGTGAAAATAATTTTGCGTAACTCCTCCGCCTTTAAAAGCGAACGTCCTCGTTCGTCTGAGTAGGGGAATGGGAAGTTGTTTGGTCCACTCGTGGAGATGGTTGCGGCTGCTCATTTTGTGCAACAGTTACTTCATGTAATGATATTTTGTCGGATATGTTAGATATGTATTTGCCTGTTAGCTTTGACTTCGGTGCTGTCCTTAATGTATATGCCAAGACTGCTATTAGAATCTATGTGGTACTCGAAATTCTAAACTTTGTTACTGATGCTGCTATGCCGTTAATTTTTAGCTTTTCGATGTAATTTGTGTTTTTAAAATGGAGTTCTTTCATCATTTCCAGGCTGAGCATTTCTTCTTCAGCTGCTAGCGTAGCATTCGGTTGCAGTATAGCAGGGAGGGGCTGGCTTACTGCCAGAGACTTCATTAGACAAAAAAAATGCGAACTGTGCCGTTGTATTGATACAAAAGTATTATGCCTGGGAGAATTTCTTCAACCGTGGGGATGTGTTGTTTATCGTGATGCAGGTAGGCGGGTGGCTGTTGAGTAGGTGCGGTACGCAGGAGGAGTTACTGATATCTACAATATCTTTCTTAGTACAAATTTTTATTTGATTATGTTATTCACAATTATTTTTTGTGCCCAAAATTCTATTTTTACAAATCAATATTTTTTTATATGGTATCTTATAAATTTTATTCCCTTTTTTCAATGCTATTATTAACAAATATTCACATAAATTTTCATCGGTAATTGGAATATCAAATAAATACAAAATCATAGAATTATTAGAGGGTATTTTAGCATTAGCAAATTCAAAAGATTCTTCTACATTATTAAAGGGAATATTATCTTTATCAAAAACTTCTTTAATTAGGTTCATTTCAAAATAAGAGAATATGTAAGAGTTTACTATGCCAACTTTGGCCCATTGTATTGCATAATTTATATTTATAATTTCATCCTTTATCATTTGCAATTTATATTTTGTATTTACTGCGATATCATGTTGAATATTTTCGTTACTTTTTAATAGTGCGAATATTTTATTTGAAACTTCTGTAATATTATTCATTCTTTCACTTAAAAGTTTATTTATTACTACTTGCTTATTATTATTTTCTAACGCGTTATTTATATGCTTTTCTAATATTTCTAAATCTTCGTGGTCTGGACTTCCTGCCAGCCATTTCCGAGGACATTTACTGATCTTTTATTAACCCTAGGTTTTAATCTATTCAGGAATGGTTGGTATTTGTGTAACCTCATTGCATAGGAAGGGGAGTAAAGGATTGTTGGAAATAATTTTGTATCTTATCGTGTTGTTAAGTCCGTCCAAAGTCCTTTGGTACTCGTCTATGTCTATCGTGTGTATAATTTTGTAAGTCCCGGATTAAGTTTTTTTCCATCCTGTATTGAAGGTCGCTAGCCGTGAGTTTGTATAGTAAAGTATCCAAAATTCGCCATTGGCTAGGGGTAGAAGTAATCTGAAAGAAAATATGAATTTAAGTCCTAATGTTGCTTTTGTGTACTTTTCGGCCTTTTTCTGTAATAACTACACTACACACGTGTGTATAATTTTGTAAGTCCCGGATTAAGTTTTTTTCCATCCTGTATTGAAGGTCGCTAGCCGTGAGTTTGTATAGTAAAGTATCCAAAATTCGCCATTGGCTAGGGGTAGAAGTAATCTGAAAGAAAATATGAATTTAAGTCCTAATGTTGCTTTTGTGTACTGTTCGGCCTTTTTCTGTAATAACTACACTAGATTTGTCTTCTTTCACTATTTCCTTTTTATATCTGGGAGTGAGTTTTGAGCCTAATCTTTTGTTTATTCGTATGTAAATGACATCACCAGCGGATTAAGTTTTCATGGGGATCCTTTTTCTGTTATGCGTCTCTAAGTCTTTTGCCTGTTTTTTCCTTAGTGCTTCAATATTTTCTTTTCGAGAGTTTTCATATTGGTCGGGATTTTTGGAGACTCTTCTTCCGAAGAATACTTCTATTGGCATCTTTCCTGTGGTTGAGTGTACTGTGTAGTTGTACTCGTATACTGATCTGTCTAAAAGTTCAAGGAAGGATCTAGGGATGCGCTCGGCTTTTAAGCAGCGCATAATCTCTGAAAGAGCTGAATGGAAGCGTTCTACTAGTCCGTTTACTGTACTTGTGTAAGGAGGTGCTTTATAGATTTTTATTCCAAGTTGATCTTCGAGCATAAGACATATGGAAGCTGAGTTCAAGGCTTTTTCATTATCTACTACTATAAATTTGGGTACGCCAAAGGCGAAAATAATTTGTCTTAAAGGTTCTCTAATGTCTTCTGCTGCTTTGGTTTCTATTATTCTAACTTGAGCATATTTGGAAAATTTGTCAACTGCGGTGAGAACTAAATTTTTCTCTGTATTATAAATATCGATATGCACTATTTCTCCAAGATTTTGTGGAATAGGGGTTTCGAGTAAATGTGGCTTATTTGGATGACGGTAATATTTAGTTTCTTTACAAATTTTACACTGTTTAACTATGTTTTCAATTTTAGCACTCATTTTTGGGAAGTAATATTTTTGTAACAATTAGGTTTATTTTAATGGGCATTTCTATGTGCGGTTTGTGTTCATTTAAAATTTCGGTTTCTTGTCTTGATTCGTCAGGCAAATCGTCAACTTTAGTTTGAGTGACGCGTATTTTGAATTTAGAAAAATGAAGTGGGTATATTGTTGAATTTTTCCTATAATGGGTTCCGATGTAAAAAGGCCATTTATTACTGAAGGGTTTAAATGTCGTTTGAAAGTTGAAATTAGATTGTCCTCGTCATACTCATGTTGAATAAAAATGTGTCTGTGATACCTGGGGAATGGTATTTTAAATTGATTTCTTTTTTCTTCGCCATATAGGAGCTAAATGTGATTTTTAAATGCATTTATAGGTCCTTCTACTGCTGGAATAAGATGATGTGCAGAACTTTCGTCGTTATGTTGTGTGCCTGTCAATGAATTAATTTGTGATACTTGCGGTGGTCTCGAGAGTACGTCGGCTGGTTTATAAGTTATCTCGTAGTTATATTCCTCTAATATAGCTTTCCATCTTTTCATTTTGCTATTGTGATTACTGTTGCTAAGGGCAAAGGTGAGTGGTTGGTGATCAGTGAAAACTTTAACTTTGGCAGAACCGTAAAGGTAATTTCTTAAGTAGTTTAGGGACCAAATTATGGCCAACATTTCTTTTTCATTTGTTGCGTAATGTTCTTCGGCTTTGGAAAGCGTTCTAGAGATGAAAGTTATTGTTTTGTTGTTTTGCGAAAGTACAGCGCCAATCGCGTAGTTGGAGGCATCTGTTGTCAGTTGAAATTCTTTGGAGTAGTCAGGATATGTGAGCATTACATCTTTTCCGATGAGTGAGCGCTTGAGTTTTTCGAAAGAATCCATTGCGCTTTTATTTAGAGATATTTTTACTTTTTTGGATAGATTTTTGGACACTCGTCCATCTTCCCTTCTTAAAAGGACCGTAAGGAGTTTCGTCAGCTTTGCGTAGTCTTCGATGAAGCGGCGATAATAAAGGAACGAAGATCTTTTAAAGTCTGAGGAACTGGAAAATTTACTATTGCATCTACTTTTGTGATCCCTTAAATTGTCATCAAGAGCTCTTTGAAAAATTGAAGGAGCATTCTTGAGACCAAAAGTTAATCGAGTGAATTCGTATTTACCATTATTCACCGAAAAAGCTGTCTTCTCAATATCTGATTCCTTTAGAGGAATCTGATGGAAGCCGCTTTTTAAATCGAGTACTGAGAAGAATTTGTTTCTTCCAAGTTGTGACAGTACTCCATTTATTTCGGGAATGGGATACCTGTCGGCTATTGTAACTGTGTTTAATTTTCTGTAATCTATCATCACCATTCGCTATTTTTTCTCTCCATACGCATATAATTTTTTTGGCACTATCCATACAGGTGAATTGTATGGGCATCTTGATGGTCGGATGATACCGTCGCGAAGATATTCTTTGATTTGTTTCTCTACTTGATCCTTAAGGCACATTGGGTATGGATAACATTTGGTATAAATGGGGCTATTGTTTGTTGTACGGATTTCACCTATAACTGTGGTGGCATATGTTAATTTTTCGTTGGGGTCACTAAAAAGTGTATTGTATTTAGCCGTCAGCCTTCTTATATTGTCCTTTTGATTTTGTGTCATGTGGTCAGTTCGTATGTCTATTTTATTAACTGATTGTGAAATGTGTTATTTGATTTTAATTTTAACTATGTTTTGAATTGTCATGTAATCGTGTTTAGTGTGGATGATTGCTGAAAGGTATTTTAAGCTGTGAGAAGGAAAAATTTTACCTCCAAATTCGGTATGCCAAACAGATTAACTTTAGTGTGGTGGGTAACTTTAACATTACCACCAATGGAATTTGCAAAAAAAAAATTTCATTTGGTATAGGCTTGGGTACTATACCGGATTGTATGTAATTTTTGTTGGACCCTGTATCTATTAGAATTTTAAGAATTTGTCCACTCCTCGTCTTGCATTCGAAATATGGCAAGGAGGAGTTAGCTAGTCTAAAAAATGTATTTCCGAAAGATCGTTAGCGATTTCCTCTTCTAATTGCTGTTGGTCGAAATTGTCTTCTACGTATTCTTGGGTGGCTTGATCGCAATTGTTGATTTCTTCTCTAATTTGGTTAGATGTCTCATTTATTTCATTTGGGTATACCTCACAATCTATGTGCAAATTTCTTTGAAATTTATTGGGTCTCTGAAATTGTTGAGAAGGATTTGGTGGGCGTTTTCCTTGAAATTTATTTGGTGTTGGTCGGTCCATGTAGTTTACTCTTTGCGTTTGGATGATTTGATCAACATCCATCGGTTGAGGCTGTGGTAAGGGTTTTGGAGCAAAAGGTCGAGGTGGAGCTTTTTGTCTCTGTTGGTTGAAAGCTTGCGGTTGGTGGTTGAATTTTTGTTGTTGTTGCCATTGTTGATTAAAAGTTTGTGGCTGTGGGTAGAAATTTTGCTGTGGCCACTGCCGATGAGGTAAGGGTGGGTAATGGGTGGGCTGATGCCTATGTCCTTGCATTGGTTGATTCCAATTAATTAAATGTGGATAGAATGCTTGTTGAGGATTCCTACGTGGAGGTGGAGGCGGTGCATGATGAGTTTTGCGAGAATTATATTGAGCGACATTTGCTCTAAAAGTTTGATTTTCCAATTTTAGACACAATTGGAGTGCTTCAGGGAGGTCAGAGGGCTCTCTAATTCCTAATAATCTAGGTTAGTCTCCATTAAGACCTATTATAAAGGTGTCAAAGGCTTTGTTTCTGTAAGTGGTGATCAGCAAACTACGCAACTCCATTCCTGCATCCATGCAAGAGATTTTATTTAATATGAATGAAAGGTTTGTATAACCCTTTTAGTAAAATTCTTGGATTGATATGCTTCCTTGAATTAAGGAAGACATTTGATACTCGAGAGTACCTAAGTCGCGCTTGTCAGCGTAATGGGTAGTAAGGCAGCGAGAAATGGCGGCCTAGCTTAATGGTGTATTGTAAGATTCCAACACAATGTCAGCGTGCCCTATAATTTTGGTCCTAATTACACTAAAAATTCCAAAGTATTTATGAGAACCGCGTATAGTTCCGTACATTTGCAATATTCTCTCCACGCTTTTTTTCCAGGATCCAAATTCGCCTGGATCTCCAGAGAACTCGCGCAAACAACGGACGACATCGGGTATTTTATCTAGCTCTCCTATGCCGTTACCTGCTCCTACGTTTATCTGTTCGTCTACCACAACTACATTTCTTGCAGCTAAACGTTCGTTTAAAATTCTATTTACTATGTCTGTCACTTGTCTATTTATGTCCCTATTTTCCTCATTTTGTTGGGGGTTAGGAAGTGGATTTGGATTTAAGATTGCCGGTCTTATTAAATTATTAGGATTACTCATTTTCGGACGTCAAAATATTTATCAAAAATTATTAGAAAAAGGAGTATTTTAGATCTCGGAAATGCCAGGAAATACTAATTTAATTTAAGATTTTTGAAAGACGTTCAATTAAAATTTCCTCAAAAAGAAGGAACTTTCTTTTTATTTTTTTAATTAGTCTCAAAATTGACCAAAAATGGATTTTAATTCACTTTAAATTTATTTGGATGTTATTTACTAAAAATTAGCTTAAATTTTTATTATTTACTAAAAATTCCTATTAAAAATTTTTTTCAAAATTACCCTAAATTTAATTTACACGTTCTTCGTACACGCCTGAATTACCGTGATTTTAAATTCTACGATTCACTAAATTTTATATTGTATTTTTTTAATTTTTCAAATATTTGCACTTTGCAATTTAATTTACTTATTTAATTCTTGTTGATTTAAAATTTAATTGTTTCAAAATATTTAATTTATTTTTCACTTTTATTAAAAAAAAAATTTACTTCAAATATTCAAATTTCGTATTCGCACTTTACAAAATTTTTTCACTTAGTTAAATCTTGGTAAAAATTTGTTCCCTTTATAAACAAAAAATATTATCTTTCACTTAAACTTACAAAACTAAGAGCAACTTCATCCCGTTACTGTCCCACGCTGGCTGCACGGAATTTGGCCTTTTTAGCTGGGCTGGCTTACTCGGGTTCCAGTGTTAGTACCTTGTATTTCAATAACTGCGTGGCTCTCTACGAACGGATCTTACAGAGGCTTATTTTCTTTGGCCAGTCGCTACGCCGGGTGCTGCTTTTGTTGCAGGAGTCCTCCGGTGTTGAGTTGAGCGCTGAGGAGTGCCTTTCCCTTAGGATATTATTATTTTTGCGGCACTCGCGGACGCGGCTAACTATTTCGAATTTTAACCGGTTTAACTCTACGAATCGCGACTGGTCCCTGCTCGGGCGCCAGTTTTCAAATTAAAAATTGAATTTGTTTTTTAAAAAAAGGTTGGAGCATTAAGCTCCGCTATATTTGACTTCAAACTTAAGACTGATTTTAATATTACAATTTTATTATTGCTTAACTTGCATTTCCGGCACATTTCGAATATTGCTTATTTGTTTGCCCCAATTGGCGATTAGCGAGAATAATTAAAATAAGAAAATTGCTTACTTATTGTCTACCTATTTATTTGCCCAATTGGCAATTTACAATGTTAGCGAAAATATGAAGTGAAAATAATTTTTTTTAATTATATATATATATATATATATATATATATATATATATATATATATATATATATATATATATATATATATATATATATATATATATATATATATATATATATATATATATATATATATATATATATATATATATATATATATATATATATATATATATATATATATATATATATATATATATATATATATATATATATATATATATATATATATACGAGTATACAAGTACATATATATATATATTCATTCACTTCAGTAATAGATACTGGCAGATCCCAATGGAAATGAGTAGCAGACAATATACCGCTTTTGCGGTACCTGGGCGTGTATTTTATCTTGATGAGATCATTACCACCGGTAGTACCCCGAAAGGCACATTGGTAACTTCCTGAATGTTTTTTATGGCAGTGTTCCACTAGCTTATGATAAAAACTTGGAAGAATGAATTCTTTAAAACTTGTCTCTGCAAACAGATGCCAGCGACTATAAACTAGGAGGTGCGAAATGGTACAAAAAGAGGCGATTAATTCACTCAGGATGCCAAGTGATGTATAATTATTTCTTTTTTAGTTAATTATATTCAAAAAAAGTAACAAACTAATGTAATTGAATATACTTCAGTTGAAATTTTTTTAAAAAGTGATAAAAAGGCCAAATCTGTACAAAAGCTTCTCATTAACATTTCTTAATTTATTTAAGCTTAGAAACTAATTTAAAAATATCTTTCTTCTTCACAAAAATCAGCATTATCATCTTATTCATTTTTGCTTACATCATCATCATCATTTTCATCATCACCTTCATTATGATCATCATTCCCCATTATTATCAACTCTAGTTCTTCTTTCGGCATATGCTGCACTTTTTTTAAAATCGGTATACTAATTTTGTGCTTTGGAGAGGAGTCTCAATTTCAAGACATAAAAATACAGATAGGATCAGATTCACTTTCTAAACAATTTTAATTTTGTCCGTCCGTCAGTCGCCACTTTTTTTCTACACCGTTAGAGCTATAGTAATGAAATTTTGCAAAAGTGTAGCCTGCACAAAGATACAGAACCAGATTGCTATATGGGTCGATTTGGACGAAGACCACGCCTACCTTCCATATAAGGAACTTTTTTAACCTCTTTTAAAATGACTATAACTTCGGCCCAATTGACGGAAAAGTGACATTATTTGGCAGTTATGGAGATGTGGGTCCTACTAAACACTGTGCAAAAAGTGGGCGGTATATATTAACTGCCACGCCCACTATTGACAAATATTAATAACTTAAGATCTGGTAGAGATTTACGGACGAAATTTTACGCGAAGGAACATGTGGTCATTATAAAGCTATCTGCAACAAATGGGGCTGATCAGAGAAAAGACACGCTCACTTTTGATATAAGGAACTTTCGGGTCTAAAATTAAAATCAGCATACCTATGGTCGTATTGATGTCAGCGGAATAAAAATTTGCAGAAATATATATACATGGGGTCCATAATAGTATGTGTGCAGAATATGGAGATCATAATACAACTGCCACGCCCACAATTTTCCAAAAATCATTACTGTGTTCCTATTAAAGATTTATCAACGAAATTTCACAGGAATGTTGCAGTTACTAACATTAAACACCACACAAAAAACAGGCGGGTTATTTTTACAGCACCGCCCACTACTGATATTATATTTTTGGACTAAATTTTATATTGGTACGTACACAAGAAATGGTCGATCAGATAAAGGACACGCCTCCCTCTATTGTAATCTACTCAAGGTACCCTACCGAAAATTACCATAGATACTCCTAATGATGATTTATGAAGAAAACATACCCATTGTTAAACTCGCACACACAATGAAAGGAAAAGGGTATTTTGAAGTCGGTGTGCCCCGTCTTTATTCGTTTTTGTGGTAGTTTTGTTTTATTTGATATAACAGTGTCAAAAATCTATTAAATATATCTTCATTTGTCTTTTTTCGGCTGCACTTACGAGAAAAATGCTCTCTGAAGCTCTCAAAATCTTTGTTTCGAGCTTCGTGAGCTTCTTCTGACAATTGACCGATTGGTAACAAAGCGTGGGATATTATCTCTGGCCCAAGTATAAAACATTTGTGAAGTGTAGGGGCATGTTGTACCAAGGATAATATTCAACAATATATTTAAGCATAGTCGCGAAACTTTTCCACCTCGTTTTGACGGCCACTAGAAACAACTATTATAATTGTTTACATCTTATCTTTTTAATTAAATTTATGTAAACTTTGGTGATTGTTGCTGACATCTCGGCATTTTGAAAGAAACGTCTAGTTCCCGAACACGGGCTTCGGTTGGTCAACAATTAGCCCAAGGGCAAAGACGCTTTGTTTCTTAAAACTTCGCTTTTCTTTTGTTTAGTTCTCTCAATGAAACTTCTTGGCGACCACGTTTCACTCGTGTTGAACAAATAAAATCTATCGAGGAATCTAGCCAATTTCGGTTCGCTATAAGGAAACGTTCTGTTGTGGATCTACTCCAACGAATTTTAAACTCAACCACTCAAACTGCCATTAAATTCTTCCATATTTCCCTCAGATGGACCAACGCGTTTCTTCATTTGCTAAATTTTTCGGTATTGTACGAGTGACCCAAATGACATTTGAACTAGTTCCTACAAGGAAGATAATAAAATTTTTAAACACCTTAAAACTAGACATTCTCCGTTTACCCTTTATTGTATTAGTTAAATGCATATCACTTTCGTTATTTCTACCCACTGTATATGACCTACATCGAAAAAAAACAACATTATAAACAATAACAAATATTACAATGGAAACTATAAATAAACAAATCAGTCCTCCTGGTTTCACATATAGGTACTCGTACTCTATAAATTGTTTGACAGAAAAATTACGGCATATTGGTTTATTATTATAAAAGCTAAGAAATCAAAATTTAATTTTATAAATTTTCGCAGTCATGTGCATAAATATGTACTACATATTTTCATTGATATATGTAACTACAAAAAGTCTGTCTGAAACAAAACTAAAGCGGGCAAGACACGGTCAAGGTCAAAATGCATGTCATGCATCTCGTGAATGTGTGCATGAAACTCGAAAATACATGGCCATTGTTGAAAAGTAATTAAAAAGTAGTAACTTGCCACTCAAATGGCAACACTAAAACATGTCCCATTTCTCTTTTATAATCATTTATTAGTCTTAAATAAAGCCTCTGTTGAAGTAGACTTGTCGATTTTTTACTGAGCAAGGGAAAAAACCCAACATCGGTTATGGGCCCAGGCCGCGTGCGTGTGTAATATAACTTAATTTACTTAAAAAAAGAAGTGTTTTTGAAATTAAAATGTCTGGCCTTTATCAAATAGAAAAGCTAGATGATCAAAATTTCGAATCGTGGTGCATTCACATGAAGAGTGTACTAATCCACTCAGATTTCTGAGGGATTGTAAGTGGGACAGCTGTGCGGGATCCAGCAAAAGATCTTGACAGATGGGATAGATTAGACCAAAAGGCTCTAGCAACTATAACGTTGTGCATAAAGTCTGCACAGCTAATCCGCATAAAAGTGTGTAAAACGTCTGCAGAAGTGGCTAAAAGAAGTGTTTCGTCCAAGTGGCCCTGCGAGAAAGGGTTCTTTGTATAAGAAGTTATTAAATTTGCGTATGGCAAATGATTGCGAAATGTCGCAACATTTAAATTCAGTTTCAAGCTTTGCTGGCTGAAGTAGGCAATGAGCTCAGCGATGAATGCTTTTGAAAGAATATGAAAGAAAGAATCAAAATGTGGAAAGAGGACAGCAACAGGCTTATATGGCACGGGGAAAAGAAAGGTAAGAAAAAAGAAAGAAAAATACACAGAAAGATGCGAAGCAAAGAAGAAATAATGTTAAATGTTTCAAATGCGGTAAAAAGGGACACTATGCAGCTGATTGTTATTCCAATAAGAAAATGACAGAAGATGAATAATTATTTACAGAGTAGCTGCAGCTGATGCACAAATACTTGTAAACACTCAATGGTGTGTTGACAGCGGAGCGACTGCACGCATGTGCTGTGGGCGTCGTTTGTTTTGTTTTGTTTTGTTCTTTTAACGAAGACGAAGAAAAAATTGCGCTTGCGGGTGATAATTATATTGCAGCTAAAGAGATAGGAGATGTAAAAATAGAGACAGCAACACATAACTTCAAACTTAGAAATGTTTTGTATGTACCTGGAACGAGTGGACATTTTTTGTCAATTAGTTGCGCCGAGTAAAAGAGTTTTTACGTGAATTTCAACAACAAGTGTGCCACAATCAAAAACAAAAACGGTGAAGTAATTTTAAGTGCTAAAAAACAAAATAAGCTATATATTTTTGAACAAAATAAAAATAAGTGTTATTTGTCGTCGCGTAATGAAACTGTGCTGTGGCATAACCGATACGGACACTTAAATTTTAATAGCATGCGCGAATTAAAACAAAAAGACATGGTGCTCGGTTTGAGTAAAGTTAATTTTTCAGAAACTATTAAATGTGACTGTTGTATGAAAAGCAAAATTTGTTTTCAGTCATTTCCAAATTCACAAATACGTGCAAAAAATATACTGGACTTAATACACAGTGATGTTTGTGGACCATTTAAAACGCAATCTCTTGGTGGCGCGTGATATTTTTTAACTGTTATAGACGATAAATCGCGTAGAGTTTTTGTTTATTTTTTAAAGTTTGAAAAGTTTAAATATATGGTAGAACGCCAAACAGGAAGAAATATAAAAATGTTGCGTAGTGATAATGGGAGTGAATTTGTGAACACAGACTTTGATACATTTTTGCAAGCCAATGGTATAATAAGGCAATTGACAGTGCCATATACTCCACAACAGAATGGAGTTGCGGAGCGTGCAAATCGTACACTCGTTCAAATGGCCAGAAGTATGATGGTTCATGCTGGTGTTTGTGAGTCGTTGTGGGCTGAGTCCATTGCTACATCGGTGTACACCTTACGAGATTTTTACAGGCAAAAAGCCATTTGTGAATCACTTTCGCGTATTAGGAGCGGTAGAAAAGCATGACGTTTGGTTCGAACAATTCATGAAGATTTCGAAACAGTAGACCTTGGTGAGCACATGAAATATGCAACTATTGTGGATGGCAGCAACTTACCAACATATGATTCGAATACTGAAGATCAAGCTGTAAAAGGTAAAAAAAAAACGATGGCAGTGAATATGATATATGAGCGAGTTGCAATTGTTGGACCAGGTAGACCGAAAATCATCTGTAGCGGAAAACCAGGTAGACCGAGGAAAGTCTACAATACATTAAATGCGATGTAAGATATTGGCGTTATTAAGATTCCAGAAAGTTCTACAGCAGTTTCTAATAATGAGCATTCGAAGGAATGGAAAGCAGCTATGGAAAAACAATACGATGCTTTAATGGCGAATAAAACATGGTTACTAATGGATTTGCCTGAAGGTAAGAGAGCTATTGGTTTTAAATGGGTGCTTTCTTTGAAGCGAGACAAAGAAGGTAACGTCGATAAGTTCAAAGCTCGTGTAGTGTCGAAAGGTTGCAGCAAACAATTTGGGATAGATTATAGTGATACGTTTTCATCTGTAATAAGATATGCAACTACACAAATGTTAATGTCTCTAGTGGTGGAGCATAAGTTATACCTTCATCAAATGGATGATTGTTCCGCTTACCTGAACACTGAACTTCACGATTTTGTATATATGAGACAGGCAACCTGGAGGTTTTACCAGCAAAAAATAACCAACTAAAGTTTTAAAGTTATCTAAAGCAATATACGGTCTGAAGCAATCACGACGTGAGTGGAACGCTAATCTGGATGGTGTACTTAGGTGAATGGGCTTTAAACCATGTGAGAGCGAACCATATTGATATAGACAACAAGGCGACAGTATCAACTTAATAGCTGTGTACGTTGATGACGTTGTTGCTGATAGTAAAGTTAAAGAAGATTTAATGAAATTAAAAGCACAGATTGTAAGCAGATTTGAATGCGTCGACAAAGGTCAACTAAATTATTTTCTGGGAATACATACAAATCGATCGTGAAGGAGAGCAAGGCGCAATTTCACTCAACCAGACGCAATACATAAAGGATTTTCTCAAGAATCACGATATGGAACATTGTAGGCCAGCCTCCACTCCTTTAGATGCGGGATTTCAGATGGGATGTGACAGCGATGAATGTGTAAAAGTTAATCCGACAGAGTATCAATCAATTATAGGTATATAGTATATGTATCTAGGGATGTCGACTCGCCCTGACATCTTACACTCGGTAGCACAGTTGGCTCAACATAATACAAATCCACATAACGAACATGTAGCTGGTATAAAGCATATTTTCATATATTTGTCATCTACGCAAGATCTTAAACTACACTACTACAGGAATAGAAAACCAGGCTAGGCTAGGCTACGTCGATGTCGATTGGGGCAGCAACTTTTTAGACATTCTTTATGGCAGGTTATGTATTCTCGTTGGAATATAAAAAACAGGCAATCGTAGCTCTTAACAGCACCGAAGCAGAATATGTGGCTTTAGCCACTGCAGCAAAAGAAGCATTTTATCTGAAAAAACTGCTAAAAGAGATAGGTTTGTCATCGTTTGATTCTCCAACAGAAGTCTTTGGTGACAATATAAGTGCGCAGCAGTTAGCGAAGAACCCTACTTACCACGCTCGAAGCAAGCATATTGATATTAGGTATAATTTTATGAGATATTGTAAAAGAAAAATATATTGATTTAAAATATGTTCCTACAAATGAAAATGTGGCTGATGTGCTTACCAAGAATTTAAGTAAAGTAAAACAAGAATATTTTGTAAAATCAAATATTTGTAACTTTAACAATTAGTGTTGAAGAGGAGTGTAGAAAAGTAATTTAAAAGTAGTAACTTGCAACTCAAATGGTAAAACTAAAACATTGTTCCATATGTCTTTTATAATCATTTCAAGGGTACAAGGGAAAAAACACCTTCTTTTAACTTTTGCGGTGAGTGGACGACGACAATGTCGAATTGCGAACAAATACTTTTGGTGGCCGCAGTGCTTTGTTTGAAAAAAAAAAAACAATTTGAAAACCAAAGAAAAAAAGAGATGTGGATGAAAGAGTGGCTCGAAAAAATGAATTAAAATGTCGCCTCCAAATGATTTTCGAAATTTTTTGAGGATGGGTAATTCAATTTTTGAAGAGCTTTTAAGCTTGATTGGATCAAAAATTGCTAAAAAAAAAAAATAATACAAATATGCGTCCAGCGATTCCCGTTGCTCTACGCTTATCGACCATTGCGCCTTATTTTGCCACTGGAAATTCTAGGACCTGAAGTTTACAAGTGCAGTTTCTTCAAGTGCGATATCGAAGAATGTAATTGAAACCTGCGAAGCAATTATTGATTACTTGCAAGAATTAATAAAGGTTAGAATAAAACAAATTTGTCGTGTTTATATTATTGTCTATATTTATATATGTTTATACATAATAACTTATGAAAAACTACATGAGAAACTGTTTATTTTGCATCAAACCAACTGATAAAACCTTGAATATTATGTTGTTGTGGATTTTCGTTTATGGGACTCTGCTCATAAAGTATTTGCTGCTGTTCTTCTTGTACATAAACAGGAATAAGACTTTCGGCAGATGCAGGAGGTGCATAATGCAAACAATTCGGACTTTGTTGTGGTAGCTTAATGTCGTAGAAAAGTTTTGAATATTTGCAGCAGACATAGCCCTAGAGGATAACTGAGCTGTATAATTGCTTTGTAGCGATTCCAGTGACGAGTCGTTCGTAAAATGCACTGAGCTGCTGCGAAGAAGGGGCGTTGATGAACGACTTGTATTCCTAAAATGGCATATGTCACGCAATGGGCTAACATTGGTTAAACTGATATCAATATTCAACAGCCCTAGCTGTCCTTGAAACAAAATATTGATTTCAATGCATTTCTGGTAGTTTACTTCCCCAAACATCTGCAACTTTTTGGCAAGTATCCTCCGGCTTCTACAGCTGCTCAATTGCTAGAAGCAAGAATTTATCAGTTGGGCTGGCATCGCATTTCTTTTTTTTTTTCGATTCTCCACTTCCCTAAAATAAAAGAAATATACATAATGTATTTATACAACAAAACTTTATGATACATTTGCTTTGCAAAGTTTAAAAACCATATATAAATAGATATTTTTTCCTATATGTAAAATTACAATAACAAAGCACGACATCATTTTCAGGTACCAAAAACTCAAAAACAGTGGAAAACAATCGCCTATGGATTTTATGAAAATTGAAATTTCACAAACTGCCTTGCAGCCGTGGATGGCAAACATGTCGCAATAAAAAACCACCCGACCCTGGCTCTTTGTTTTATAATGACAAGAGATTGATCAGTATTGTTCTTATGGCAGTCCCAAATGCAAATTATGAATTTGTAATGATCGATGTTGGCATTAATGGAAGGATCTCAGATGGTGGCGTTTTTCATCTCACTCCGTTTGAAAGGCGTTTTATGAAAATGCGCTTAACATTCCAGAGCCCAACATACTTCCATACGGAAAAAGAACATTACCATATGTTATTCGAAGATGATGCCTTCCAATTAACTGAAAACTTTATGAAGCCGTTCGCAAAAATTGGCCTTACAAAAGACCAACGAATGTTTAATTACCGTCTAACTCGAACTCGCCGAGTTATTGAGAACAATTTTGGCATTTTAAGTTCCTCGATTTGGAGTATTGCAGAGACCTATAAATTTGTCACCAGAAAAATGTTGAACAGTCGTGCCAGCATGTTGCTATCTTCACAATTTTTTGCGAAAAAAGTTACCAAACTATTTTTTAATGATTGAGTTGATAGGGAAGATCCACAGATGGGTGCCCTTGGAAACGGCTCTTAGAGGGAAACCAACGAGCTTTCATCATTGCAAAGCATATTGGCAAGAAATTCCCCCAACATGCGAAAGATATTTGAGAAAACTTTATGGATTATTTTAATGAACGCCAAGTACCATGGCAAAATTCCTTATAAATATGAACATTTATAATAAATAGTAATATGTAAAATACAAAATAATGTACTTACTTCAAAACTACTTCGAGATGCATAAGGAATTTCAACATCGCTCAGAAAACTTCATGCGTCGAAATAATATAGAGAGTCGTAAGAATCTTCCAACACAACTTTTTTCAGTGTCACGTATACGTGTCAACTCGAGCCTGTAGTTAGTGCGCAATGCATTCAATTTTCTGGTCAGTTCCTTTTTATCAGCTTCTGGATATTTCATTTTATAATTTTCCAGCAATTTTTCATATGACTTTTCTTTTTTTATACGGTTGTTGTAATCTGCACTTTTTGCATCCCAAAGCGCAGTAGTCAACGAGCGATAAACTTCAATCAATTCCAAAATAAATTTTTTTTTTCTTTATCCGCCATGGTCTTGCCTCGTCAACGTTTTCACTGAAATGCGTACGTACATGGATCAGCATAAGTGCACACAGTCAAGCATGCTGTCAAAACGGCGTCATGCATCGCGGAAAATTCAACTATTTCGGATTTTGCGTCATGCATGCAAATTTTCACTAATATTCACACGCATGCAGTTCATGCCGCATGACCATGTTTGCCCGCTTTATAACAATATCTTTTTCTTAATTATTTATTTTAAATTTATTTTGTACTTTTTTTATTTGTTCTTATTGGGTCTCACGAGAAATTCGTGTGACCAGTCAGTTTACATAAAGAAATCGATATACGGCAAAAGATCGCAACATTCATTTTTTTACAGAATGTAACTATAATGTCCATAATTTACATATATAAAAATGAAAACTATTTTGCTCGACCTCATAGTCAAAAAACGCTTACGAGCAAAAAAAAAAAATTAAATTATTTAGTAACACATAAAACAACAAAAAAAAATTCTCTTTGCATTGCTAAAATACCTGAACAAGAAATTATAATTTATGTTTTATATTTAAAATTAAAAAAAAAAGATTCAAAATACAGGGTGGCTGATGAATATTGCTACATTAAGAAACTCAAATAACTTTTTTTTCAGTGTATGGAATTCATTTTTCTTTTATTAATGTTAAAGCTCATTCAATTTTATTAAATATAGCTTAATTAGTTTTAAAAATAATGGAATTTAAATGCCCCCCTGCTCGTTGATGCATGTGCGGCATCTTACCAAAAAGTTATTCATTACTGTCATAACAGGCCGGGCTATGTGAGGAGTTGCACCATCTTGCTGAAACCACACTGAGTTGAAAGCAATTCTCATTCGGCGTAATTCTGGATAGAAAAAGTCTCTCAACATGGCCAAGTAACGGTCTCCAGTAACCGTAACGGTGTGACCGTTTTCTTCGAAGAAGTAGGGCCCGACAATGCAGCGTGATGAAACTGCACACCACACTGTAACACGAAGTGGATGTAATTCCGTCTCATGGAGTATCTGTGGGTTGGAAGCACTCCACATTCGACAATTTTGTTTATTTATGTTGCCGTTTAAATCGAAATGGGCCTCGTCAGACATAAAAAGAGAGTTGATCATGTTTCCGTCCTCTTCCACCATTTGAAGCATCTTCTGACAAAATTCCAAGCGAATCGGGAAGTCTGCTGCGTTCAATTTGTTGGCCATTTGAATTTTATATGGGAATAAGTCCAAATCTTTATGCATAATTGACTGCAATGACTGTCTGCTTATACCCATTTGAGCAGATAAGCTTCTTGTCGAAACTCTTGGATTATTTTGTATGGCAGCAGCTACTGCAGCGATTGTTTCCTCCGTCCGAACTGAAGGGTTTCGATGGTAAGGTCTTCTGTTGACTGTCCCATGCTCGGCAAAATTGTTTACAAGTCTCATTATGGTCCATCTGCTCGGTGGATTGCCGCCAAACGTGCGCCTATACTCCCTTTCAACCGCAACTACGGACTCCAGTGCGTGATAGCGGCGGACAATCCAAATTCTTGTTTCAGTGTCCCAGTAATCCATTTTTGATAAATCTAACAATCAATCTGCAAAATAAAAAAAAAAACCAGATTCATTAAATAGAAAAAAAGTTATTACATTTTTTTTTGGTAGCGGCTTTCATCAGTCATCCTGTATTAAAAAAAAATACGTTTATTACTGTGCATACTAAAGGTCTGCACGAATGGTTTCGAATATTTCTGTTACTAGTGCACCTTCTTCAGTGCACCCACTTTTCGAAACAATTTTACATATCAAGCACTTACTCTCTTTGTTTCGGTTTTTTTGTAGGGAGTATCTGCTGTATTTTTTCGGTTTTAACATTCACTTCTTTTTGAAAAGATCCAAATACACACAATAAATAACGAATATACTCACAGAGTGTATGGAATAATTATATTCTCATTCTATATGCTCTGCGTATCATTGTGTGTATCTGGAGAGAGTTAAGTAGCAAGAGAGCAGCGCTGCAGTGCAGCTTCTGAGAGAATTTTTTCTTTACCGCGGAACTTTTTTTTACATGAAATATTAAAATTTATCTATTTTTTGTTCAAATATTGTGTATTAGTTTTTCTTTTTGACAACTGATAAGCACATACATAGATGCCATGCAAATGTGAGAATTCGAATAGTCACTACGTACGCATACTTGCTGCACCCATTTTAACAACAAATGAGTATCGAAACATATTTCGTATGTTTCGATACTCATTTGTTTCTATGCTCATTCTGTTCAAGTTCCTCTCCATTATCAGCCATTAATTTTGGAAGAAGCGGGTGCACTGAAGTAACTAAAGGTACGTACAGATACATCATGCACTGCAAACTGCCGATGAGCACTCGTGTATGTGTGTTATTGACGAGTTGCGTACACACTCGTCAAGCATCATTCTGTACTGCATCGTGCTAGTGTGAACATCATACGTGCGCAAACAAGAAAATTAATTGCCGTCGCGTTGGCATTAGAATTACATATATACGTATGTGTGCGTAGTTTTCAATAAGGGAAACTGCATGTGACAAAATCAACAAAAGTAAACGTCAAAAATATGAACAAATTAACAGAAAACGGCAAAATAATACCCAAAAAATGAACGAGTTCACCGGCGGCAGTATGTTCATCGAAAAATATCAAAGCTACTTTGATTTATCATACTGCATTGGCCGTGTGACTCACACACTCTTATTCTCTCTCAATTTCTCTCAATTTCACTAATAAACATTTATTGCAGTTTGCAGTGCATCCTTACGCACCTTAAGTAAACGTTGAGAAATGTGTTGAAACACCATTCGTGCAAACCGTTAGTGCACACACAAAAAGAAAAGTTAACTTTCAGAGCGCATTGTGAGAAAGTGGTGCATTTTTTTAAAAATATTTTTTTACTTACTGATGCAGAATTTTATCTATTTTCACCCGGTACTAAAAACTTATATGTAGCTGAAATTTATTTTTTGAATTAATCTCCAAAAATTATGTACTTTGTAGACACAGAAAAATGAGGGAGCCATCGCGTGCGCCAGTCACCAGTGAATCAAGCAGAACGGAAGCACTTAACCACTCAAAAGTAGTGTCTCCCCATCGTCTGGGCATTCGGAAAATGCGGCCCTAACTACACTTGGCGCTACAATGGGTAAACTCGATCGACAATCCATCTGACCGATTTGCTAGATGGGCCCTTGAACTTCAACAATACTTTTCTTCAATGTCCATAATCAAAAAGGAAAATTAAACGTTCTGGCTGATGCATTGTCATGACAATCAGTAGAATCAGCACTATAGAAAACTATAAATACTTCAACAACAGATAGATGAATATGACTAGCAGCTAAAATGTTAGAAGTGAAGAATAATAGAGAAAATGGATGTATTTACAATTCAAATAACTACGACGACGTAAATGTACCATTGAAACTTTGAATGGAATCACATATATGAAAGTGGGTACTGCAGGAGAAACAAGACCAGCACAGTGCAGGACATCTAGTACGTAAAACGATATTTAGAATCACAGCCAGATATTACTGGCCTGTGTATATTTAAGGATATTAATCGTTATGTGCGTTGTTGTGAAACATGTCAAAAATATGAAGCCACAAATCATCAACCCATAGGAAAGATGCAGATCTGACTCTGCCGGAGGAGCCATGGATTGTTTTATGTGCGGATTTTGTTGGACCACTTCTACCGTTTGGAACCACTTGAATAAGGCTGGATACTGTAACGACTCTAATTTCTGCTGGGGTAAAACTCAGCGGGTTCCAGGGGTCGTATACAGAAATTAATGTTAGAAAGCGGGCGTGTACTTATATGTGGTATACTTTATTTAATTCATTTACTTAGTTACAATTGTTTATAATTTAATTACTAATTTAATTTACATTAATTTATTACTTTGGCTAAATTAATTAGAATTAAATGATTTTACTCTGCTAATTTAATTAACTTAAATAATTGGACTTGCTAATCGCTTGGGGCCTCGTCTGTGTGGTCGCGGTTGGCAGTGCTAGTCTCCGCGAGAATCGGTAGAACCATAAACTCGCGGTGCTGTACGTACGTATTAGTCTCCGCGAGAATCGGTAGAACCATAAACTCGTGGGGCGGTCTTAGCGTTAGTATAAGTCACCACGAGAATCGGTAGAACCATAAAATCGTGGGGCGGTCTTAGCGCTGTTGTTGTTGTTGTTATAAATATTTATTTGTACTCCGCCTGCTGAATGTGTTGTGTGTGTTTCTCTCTCGTTTTTCTCCGTGTTCCGCCTTTGGTCGCTGTAGTGTTCAGTATAACACTTTACGTTTCTGAGATCATTAAATCCTTTACGCTTATTGGTCAGATCGTCTGTGCGTAAATGTTTTGTTGTTGCATTTAGCGTGGGAGGTGGTTACTTTTGGTTAGGCTGTGCGATGTTGCATGCTGTGTATGAATTCTGTGTGCGGAAAATACTTGTAGTATTTTCCGTCGTCACACTTCCTCCCTACTTTGCGGACGGAAGAGAATGGATGTTTCTCCGCGGTATAGTACTACTCGGTACGGAGGTCGTTGAAAGCGGAGGCGTTTCCTCTTGGCTGGGCTTTCCTTCAGAGTGGCTATCGTATCTGCCACTAGTTTCGCTGGTAAGCCATCTGCCTTGGGTCCCCTGAGTTCGGCTACGTTGTGGAAGTAGAGGTTTTCCCCGGGTGTGGCATTCAGTGTTGGCGGTGTCCCCGTGTGCATACGTTTAGTCTTCTCTGGTTTTTCACTGTCGGATGTGTATGGCTTGAATCGTATCGCTGAGTCGCCTGTGATTGGCATCCGTTTCTCTGTTGGCGTTCTCCATGTAGCCCCGTTCCATTGTTTAATTATTTTGCTGTGGTGGCTTTTGGAGTTACGTTTGTCTCTCTTGTCGTCGCTTCTGCTGTTGTTGGTGCACTCGATTGCACCCTGGTTGTCCCTTGATCTGTCGTTGTGTCTACGTGGTATGTCTCGGCTGTTTCTCACTGGTGATGATCTAGTAGGTACGCTGATTGCTCTGATGGTGGGTCGCCTTCGGTGTGCGACCTTCTTGCTCTGGGGTGCGCTCGCGTCCTTTTTCCGAGGTCCATATGTTGATTCCTGGGAGGTCCTTCTCTCTATGCCTTCGTGGGATACGTTGTCCGCTTTCGCTCGGCAGGTGAATTCGTTTGCATGAGTCATATTTGTTCCTGGTGGTGTGTGTTTTCGAATGCGTTGCTTTTCTGTGTATTCTTTGCTGTGCGTCTGTTGCTTATAATTTCTGGCATTGGTGTGCTTCTTGAAATGGGATGCATTGAAATGAGGGAGATTCTCAACACGAATTGTCGTGCACGTTGCAATTTCTCGGGGTTGCACGCAACTCTTATGAGGCCCCAATGTGATCTCCTGATCACCGCATTTCAATGTTGTTCCCAGGCTTGTCATGAAGTCTATTCCCAGGAGCAGATCATCACTGGAGTCCGGCATGACTAGTAGCTCTAGATTGCATGCCTTCTCTCCAAGCCTTACATTCGTCACACACGTCTCTCTGACTGTCCTACTACGGCCGTCTGCCATACGCACTCTAGTATGGGATTTTCCCAATTTGCTGGTGGAGGCGCGTAGCTTTCGTACTAGCTCTCTGCTCACAAAACTGTTAGTTGCACCTGTGTCCAGTGTCGCGGTGATGGTTTCTGTGCCTATGGAAACGGTGGCGCAGATTCGTTGCCCGACACAGTGCAATGCTTTTTCCAATTGTGAGGTTTGGTGCCGCTGTTCTGAATTGTGCTGTGCTCCTGACTGTAGTCTTCGGTTGGGTGTTGCTCTCTGTTTGCAGCATTCGATCGTCATCACTTCCGTACGCCCGCACTCCCAACAAAACAATATCTGCGCGTTGCGACATTGGCGAGCTATATGACCATTTTGGCCACAACGCCTGCAGGCTCTTCTGGGATCTATGGGTGCCGCTCTGCTCTCTAGCGTCACCTGACGGTTCCGTACCTCTCGTGGTGGACCTTGCTCTCTTTTCCGTTCTGTGGGTGGCATTGTTAGTAGTTCGCCTCCTCCCCAAATACACTCCAAATCTTCGGCCATCTCTACCAGCTCTTGTAGCGATTCGAAATCTCTACGGCGCACGTATAACTGGAACTGTGGCAGGCTGTTCTGGAAGATTCTTTCCAGTTTCTGCTCCTCTGAATAATCCACTTGCCGCATGAGATTCTGCAGTTCAACCACATACTGCTTGAACTCTTCTCTAGGTCTCTGGTAACGCTGTCGAATCTGGTCTTCGAGTTTCTCCATGTAGCGGGCCGGTAGGAAGAACTTAAGAAAGTCTCTTCTGTACGAGGTCCAATCGCGCCACGCACGATTGTTGTTCCTGTACCACATAAGTAAGCTTGATGTATGGGTGCCACATGAGTTAACGCAAAAAAACCTCATGGACACAAATTCTCATCTCTGAATCGCAGCAAATCAACCCATTTCTGAAACGGATGGCGACTAGTGATGAGAAGTGGATTACTTACGAGAACATCAAGCGAAAACAGACGTGGTCGAATCACGGCAAGCCAGCGCAAACGGTGGCCAAGCCAGAATTGACGGCCAGGAAGGTTCTGCTGTGTGTTTGGCGGTATTGGCACGGAATCATCCACTATGAGCTGTTCCCCTCCGGCCAAACTCTTAATTCGGACCTGTACTGTCAACAATTAGACCGTCTGAAGGAAGCAATCGCCCAGAAGCGGCCAGCTTCTGCCAATAGGAGAGGAATTGTGTTCTATAAGGACAACGCCAGGCCACACACATCGCTAGTGACTCGTCAGAAGCTCAGGGAGCTTGGTTGGGAGGTTATTATGCAGCCACCTTATAATCCGGACCTGGCACCAAGTGATTACCACTTGTTCCTGTCTATGGCGCATAATTTTGCTGGTGAAACATTCGCCTCAAAAGAAGCGTGGGAAAATCGACAGTCCCAGTTTTTTGCTTCTAACTATGCTAAATAAAGCCTTCAATTTCATGCAAAAATAATTTTTCCTTTTACTATACCTATCTTTTTTTTTTAAGTTGCAATTTACACTCTCTAATCTAAGTTCCCATACACTTTTAATTTATCTCCATAATCAAAAATCCTGTTCTATTTTTATTATTTTATTACTCTTATTTAGAATATATAGTGAGCCGAAAACATTGGTAGTGTAACGAACTTACTTTCGCTGGGGTATACTTAGCGATGTTCAGGATTCGTAAACAGAAATTTATTCGAATGCAGTGTGAATTTTCAATTTTAATAGTTTTAATTAAATTATATTTCACTTAAATATCTAACATTAAGTTTCCTATAGTAATAATTAATCCTAGTATAGGTAGCTAACGTAGTGCCTAGCAGTGTCAATATGTCCCAGTGGAGTCGGTAAAAACCTTAAACCACTGGTCTGTCTCTGGGCTCTGATGTTCCAGTGGAGTCGGTAAAAACCTTAAACCACTAGCTCTGTCTGCGTTAGTTTCCCTAAGTGTGCACTGTTGGAGTCAACCAGAGTGGGCTCTTGGCTGATGTAGGTTTCGCTGGCATCTGTCTGGACATAAGAGTCTTATCTTGTGTTGGCTCGAGAGTGTCGGTGTGAAGAAGAGACTCATTCCTGGGCTGCTGGCGTTTTTATAGGCCCAAGCTGCAACATCGTTCAGTACATATATTGTTGTAGGAATGGCCAGTTCCCTCTGTTGCTAAGGCCACTGTTCACTCCCGTTGTTCCTGCATTGTTGTTATTGGTTTTGTTTGCCCTTGTGTCACCTTCAACACCTTGGTGTTGTTTTTCCTGTTGTTGTTGTGGTAACACTTGTCCTTGGGCGATCTTCACCGTTGTGTTGTTGTTGTCGCCTTGAATTATTATTGTGGCGCTGGCAAATATTTCAATTTACTCTCGCGTTAGAACATTAATTTTCTATCGTCTTCTTTGTGCCATCTACTTACGTCCGGTTGACCCGTATATCTATCTGCTGTGGCTGTTTTGTGTGTTGTCTTCTGTCGCTGTATTGTTGTTATTGTTTTGCTGCTCGTATCGTCCATTTGTAATTTTGTTATTAGTGCAGTAGATCAGCTGCCTTACCTTCAGTATTTGCCGAGCATTGTCTATCGTGTAATCACCTCTGGTGTGTGTCAGTTGTAAATCTGGAGCCGTTGTATTTTGACTTCTTCCGTGCGTTGTGTTTGGTGGTACGTTATACTCTCGCTGCATTTGATTTAGTTATTACAATCCATTGGCTTAGCCAATTATTGCAATCTGTATGACAGTTTATTCGTGTAGGCTTTCTGTGCTCCCGACGTTTTTCGAGTGTTGTTGCAATTAACATGGGGGCGTCTACCTTTCTTGTTAATTGTTAAACTGTGGTATGTTGGGGATGATCGTACACTGTGTTATGTTGTTGGTGGACCTCTGTGCATAAGTGTATGTAGCCATTTGCTTATTCGTTGTAGTTAATGTGGGACCGTAAATAAGTAATAATTTAAGTTCTCACAGTAGCTAATGATCCTCCTTTTTCATGTAAAATAATTATATGATTATTTTTCAATTAGTAAATAAGCCAAAAATGGAGTTGAAGTAAACCAATACTGTCCCCGGCTGTATTTCTGTACCTTGCCCAAGCTTTTGATAAGGTTTTACATAAAAGCTTAATATTTAAAATTAGACGATTCCTACTGTACAATATCTTTCAAATTCTCCCGAGTTAACTTGCGAATAGAAAATTTATTGTCCGTTATAAAAACTTCGGAGTTCTGAATGGACTAACCTCAGGGTATTGATATGCGAATATACAAGGTGCAGGAAAAATTACATCCGTCAGAAAGATAGATCGCCCACAGATGACCTTCGCACTAATAGAAGCAGATTTATTGCGTCATTAGTCATAGTATGTTTGTGTCATCGCTACAAAAATGAGCATCGAAAAAGAGCTAATATTAAGTTTTGTTTTAGCTTGGTAAAACTTTTACCGAAACGTTTCAATTGATGAACCAAGTTTATGGTGATGATTGTTTACCCCGTGGCAGAGTTGATGAGTGTTATACGTGGTTTAAAAACGGTCATGACGACATAAATAATGAGCAACATGTTGGCCAACCCAAATCCGTGATCACCGCAGATTCTATCAAAACCGAGCGTGACCTCATCAAAGAAGCGTCTGTCTGTATAACTTCCGGTGGCATCTTTGGAGTTTGGTTATTATTGTTGTCGTTGTTCTGGCAGGGGTAGTTGTAGTTTTAGTTCTACAGCGTGCATTCCAAACTAAAAATATTTTTGTTTATTTCTAGTGAGTTCATCTATTCGCAATTTAACTGTCAACCACTCTTTATACTTGCCATGCCGTGGTAATCGCTGAATTGAGTCGGAACTGTTTTGAATAAAATAAATCGGTTTGCAAAAAAAATTGTTCTTATTTAAAATAAAATCCTGTTTATTTCAGAGCCCATCTTGTAGTCCTAAATTGGAACTTAGCCTATCAATTTTATCAAGAGCGTAGTGCGTGATGAAGATTCACATACTGCTCGAGATAATCCTGCGACTTACAGAACACAACGAATCTAGGCTGGAGAATCAGAATAAACACTTCCCCCTATTCCATGATGTTATGCGACCCATGCCTATTGGATGGTTGGCAGCCAGAGGTAACAGACTGACTTCGTATGGAGCCTCTCTAATACCGTGTTACCTCAGTGAATACTTGCTATTGCCAAGGAATTTTGCCATGGTCGACTTAGTACTTCCTCCCCATACAAATTTCGGGTCTGCTGACGTTTATGATATGATTCTCTTTAATGTCTGGCCGTCCAACCTCGGAACTCCTGGGAATGGGGGATAAAGGTCCCAAAACCGGTGGACTTTTCACTAATATATGAGGTGGGTCAGATTATCCGACCACCTTTTTCTCGAGCAGCGGGAAGCCGACCTGCGTCTAACGCTGAATCCCTTCCCTGAGCACCCTTTCCTGAGAGGGACTGGAAAGGTTTCTACAACCACTGCTGAGGGCAAAAATATCCTTTCGGGTGGCATGAAGTCCGTTGGTAAACCCGGACTGAGAGCTCACTCCAAACCTGCCATAAGCAAACCGTCTACAGGCACTGGTGCGCATGTTCCGGCCAAACCTAATTCTGGGTCTAGGCGGCACAAAGGGCCGTTGCCGACAGCTTCCCCCCTCCTCGTTCTGAACTGCCAGTGCCTCCACACGGACTTATCGCAAGAGGATAGGCGCCATACAAACACCTTGACAGGCTAAGTGCAGTTAGGGAGGAAGTCCGTACCGAGAAGCATGTTGCCTCTCAGAAATGGGCAAAACAAGTGATCACTGTGTATGGGGGTCCCAAGACTATGGCGACCAAACGTCAGCGATTACAAGAGGAGTCCCTGGCTATGCTTAAGCGAGCCAGGATCCCACAAACCTCCACGGTCTGAAAACGAAGGTACCGCTCATTCAGTGAAGCTATAAGATTCCCTCATTCTTGCAGTTATCGATCGAAGTAAGATTAACGGCTCCTCGTTAAAAGATTGGTCTTTGGTGGGGGTGAAACTTTTGTCAGTGTACTTTAAAGTACTGTTGAAGAACTCAGACCCGCCACGCGCGGATTAGCCCTCAGTTGAGCTGTAAAAGAAGGCAGACGTTGGCGAAATCTGCCCAGATGCACGGTTGGAAGCTGTCCCTAGATCAGATTCCAAACAGTCCGCGATCAGGGACTTGGATTCCGGTCTCTAGCAAGAACCAGGAGTTGATCAGGACTGGCAAACCTAATCTCCCCACCGCTGACTGGAGGTCAGTCAGGAGAGGTTGTCGGAAATCCGCGTCAGGTCATTGAAATCTTTATCGAGGAATCCCTAGCCCATCTGACTGGAAAAAAGGGTGACATAAATTTCGGTTTCTCTGACCTTACTCTGAAGGTCTATATGTAAGATGGTTCTATGGTTACTGAAATACAGGCCATGCTGACATCAGAGGCGGAAGATAAAATGAGTGGCACTTCCGATGAGTGAACATTGTGCGTGGTTAAAGACATGTTCGACGGACCTTTTGAAGACTAGTTGCTTTTGTCTTACCAACGCCAACGACGCCGAAAATACCATCGTCGCCCAATCGGATCCACCGTTCAGTGGACATTAGAGTGTTGCAGATTAACTTCACCCACCAGCATATCGGATCGTGTACCAGGGTACCCACAAAAGCTAATATCATATCTTCTATTTTAGTCAAAAATATTATTAGCCTTTTTACAACCTGACTTCAGCGATCGGACAACGTGGTAGCGGCACAGCAGTTGACGGCTACCAATTTCTGGGTCGCCTCCGCCTACATGACTCTGAGCCATCGTAGAAGAAGGCTCTGGATACTGCCCGGCAGGGCAAGACGCCTCTGGTCATTGGAGCGGATGCCAACGCACACCACGCTGCATAGGTAAGTTCTGACATGAACAAGCGGCGTGAGCCAGTGTTTGAATTTATCATTATCGCTAACCTAAACATTGTCCACTCTGGGTGTGAACCCATGTTTATTTCTTCCAAACGAAAAGAGGTCCTGGGTGCATCATTCACCAAAGTGTTTGTATCTAAACTGGGGAAAGAAGAGTGTCCACGGAGCACTTCTTTTCGGACCATAGGTACATTGGTTTCCAGACAGTAGTAGCACCACTGGAACTTATTCGCTTTAGGAACGGACAAATTCAAGAACATATTTTTAAACGCATTGTCCAGTACGGTCCGAGTAGACATTAAGTAGGTACAATAGTTAGCGTACAGTGGGTACTCGCTTATAAAGTCACCGCTTGCACTGTGAGGGTATCATGGGGTAAGACTAAACCGACTTGGTGGACCACCGAAATAATAGGTCTCAGGAAAGAGAGTGTCGCAGACTTTTTAATCCAGCTAAAGTATCGAATGCTTGCCTTTCCCATAAAACTCTCGAGAGCTACTCGGAAGCTAGCCGGTTTCTCAAGATCCTCGTATCATGTTCAACTATTCCTAGCTTTCTTCAGAAGGATGAAGCAATTGGACGTTGTGTATTTTAGAGACCATTAAGCTCTTAACGGATACACATGTTTCAGAAAGTAGTAGCTACATCTAAACTTACCGAGACACTATAGTAATGCAAACATCCCTATAGGGAAATAGGACTTTACATCATAAGTAATGACAGAAGAAAATGGGCAATATAGTTTCTGACCTTTCAAGTCTCTTAGCCCTGATGTCATCATTCCGAACTGAAAAACACTTCGGATCTGGCGATTCTCTGGCTACTACGAATTTTCGAAGCCATTCTTCGACTCTCTCATATTACTAGCCTGTGGATTGAGGTGAATGTGGTCTTAATACCCAAAGCGGACAAAACTTCACATTGTACGCGTAAGGACTATAGGCCGATTAGATTATCCTCTTTCTTGAACAAGACCCTTGAGAGACTAATTGCCATCCACATTAGGGGAAGGTAGATCATCTACTATCCCCTGAACAGCAGCCATACACGAAGAGATAATCGGTTGATGACACAGCCATCCAAGGCTAACAAGCTAAAAAGAGTACGCAAAGCTACAGTACTTTACTCCTGCAAGAGAGCAATAAGCATGAAATGGGGCTTGGAACCGAAAATTATAATTTGAATCTTTTTATCGGTTACCATCCACGGCGTAGTCGTCTGGTGGACGGCATTAAGTCCATATAGTCCGAACAAAGATCGGAGGCGCTTATTATCACCGTCGATCACATCCAAAGTGCTACAGGCCCTCCTACACTTTTTCCTCGTGGAACTCTTTGGTAAGCAGATGGCTTCCCTCCCAGTGAACACTCTGAATGCATTAAGCAGACGGACTCGACCAGGTTTCGGCCATAGCCATATACTAAAGAATTTGGCGTTCATTCCCAGTCACATTGACGACTTCACCCTTCCCTCTTTGATACCAATTTCTCCACCCAAATGCCAAGGAGACGAAAAAGGGGACAGTGACGAGGTGCGGAACAAGGAATATGTTTCTATACTGATGGCTCCAAGCTGGTGGGGAGGGTTCAGGGTGGAGTAAAATACGAAACACTCTAACTAAAATGAAAGCGTTTGACTCCCGAACCACTGCAGCGTCTTCCAGGCGGAGGTGCTGGGAATCTTTAAAGCTCTATCTCTACTGAAGCAGTATAATCTGTCAGACGAACAAGTTCAAATGTTCACTGACAGCCAAGGGTGCTAATAAGGATCTAAATAAGATATCCACCAAGGATAAGATATCATTCAAGGCATTCTTGATCATATCATTGGTTTCGTGGTGGCTGGCGTCTGAACCCAACGGGTTACTCTGCAGCGGTACGCATATGTGCGCCCAAAGTCCGTCGGCATCGTCGGGTAAAGAGTCAGGTTGGTGGATCAGCTCCAAGAGTTGAACGGAATAGACCTCGGCTCTCCGTTGTTATCCAGCTTTCCTTACGTACCAGAGCGTACGTTATTCGCATTGCATAATCGCATACATATCTTGGCTGCAACAAGATAATGGTCAGAGTCAATATTAACTTCCCAGAACGTACAAACGTCTAGCACGCTGGAAGCATGCCTTCCATCGATCACAACATTATCCATTTGGTTGCGCATGTGATGATTAGGCCTGCTCGGGCGCCATGAAAAATCGTCACTATTTTGTGGCGAATTCTTTTATTTAATATTTTTTACTATTAAAATTATTTAATATAATGTAATATTTTTTCATTAAAATGTTCACAATATTCCACTACCGTTCCGTTTTTAGTAGTAATTCAATTTTTTCGTTTAGAAAATGTCAATGTTCAGTTTTAGTCATACAACTATTGACCAATGTTGTTTTTCTATATATAATATTAACATGTTTTCAGTGTTGTCTACTTATCATTTTAAGGTGGTTCTTATATTAGGTTATATTAAAATTCGTAATAAATACTGCTGTACGCATCTGCTTCGACAGACACCACGTGACTTTGTAGATATCGAGATATCGGAATCTGGTGCTAATAGCTACCATGTTTCGAAACCGTTTAAATTTATAAAATCTTCCTTAACTATTATTGTCCAAGTTTCAATATGACCTCTTTATGCATTACAATTGAATGACCGATTATTAAGAGATATTTCTAAAAATAATAATAGGCAAATAGGCATAAGGTGTGGAGATTTTCGACAAACATTACCAGCTGTACCTCATGAGATACGAGATGTGATCAAAAAAGAACCGTTAATGTGTGATCAAAAAAGAACCGTTAATGTGTGATCAAAAAATAAAGTATTTATTTATTCATCAACAACTATCTTGTGCCCTTCAAAGTAATTCCCCTCAGATATAATACACTTATGCCAGCGTTTTTTCCAATCCTCGAAACACTTCTGAAACGTTTTCTTTGGTATCGCCAACAGCTCCTGTTTCGATTTTTCTTTTATCTCCTCAATCGTAGCAAAACGCTTTCCTTTCATCGGGGTCTTCAGTTTTGGAAAGAGGAAAAAGTCAGCGGGGGCCAAGTCCGGTGAATACGGTGGTTGAGGCATGATAACGGTTTTGTTTTTGGCCAAAAAATTACGCACAAGCATCGATGTGTGAGGTGGTGCGTTATCATGGTGCAAAATCCATGATTGGTTTTTCCACAATTCTGGGCGTTTCTGACGAATTGCTTCTCGCAAACGGCGCATAACTTCAAGGTAGTATTCCTTGTTGACCGTACGACCTAGTGGCAAGAATTCATGCTGCACCACGCCATTGCAATCAAAGAAAACTGTCAGCAAAACCTTCACGTTCGACCGAACTTGACGTGCTTTTTTCGGTCTTGGCTCATCTGGACGTTTCCATTGGGATGATTGGGCTTTGGTTTCAATGTGATAGCCATACACCCACGATTCGTCACCAGTTATGATCTTTTTGAGGAAATCTGGATTTTCGTTGACGATGTTCAACAGCTCCTGAGCGATGTCCATGCGACGTTGTTTTTGCTCAAAATTTAGCAATTTTGGAACAATCTTCGTTTCATGCCTAAAACATCCGTAAAAATTGCTTGGCATGAGCCGAACGATATGCCAACATCATCAGCAACCTCTCTGATAGTGATTCGACGATTATCCAAAATCATTTTCTTCACTGCGTCAATGTTTTCATCGGTTGTTGACGTGCTCGGGCGACCAGGACGAGCATCGTCATTGACATTTTCTCGGCCTTCCTTAAACCGGTTATACCACAATTGAACTTGTGTTCTGCTCATAGTAGACTCGTCAAAGGCCACAGTCAACATTTCAAATGTCCTTGCGCATTTAATTTAATTTTTTACACAAAACTGAATACAGTTTCTTTGATCCATTTTTTTCGAATAGTACAAAATCGAAGAGCACACCAAAACAAGACTAACCTTTTTATCTGTCAAAAACAAACTTACAATCCAAAATGGTTGGTATTGCTGAAAAGATGAAAATAACGGTTATCTTTTGATCACACCTCGTACGTTTGAAACATTGAATTTTATCATGGTCTGATATATCAAATGTTCGTCGTATAACTTTAACTAGAAACATGAGTGCTCTTCCTCTTTAAATTAAATTTGTGGAATTCCTTAAGATAGGAAATGGAGGTTTGCCAGTTTTCCCCCAGTTTAGTTCAGATACAATTCAAATTACAATACAATAGGTTGAACACATCCGAAATGCATCGAACATATTTATGGTACCATTTCTAAATCAATTCAATCTTCAGAAACTTTAATTCCATTAATAGCTCTAAAAAATTATAACTGTTCTGTTATCAATACTGCAATTCTTAGTCGTATGCCAGGAGAGGAAATTGTGTATATCAATTCTGATAAACTAATTTGGGATGACATACGAGAGGTTAAATAATTAACCTACTAAGTTTGAGAAATTAATTTATTTTTGACAGTTGTTGGATTTTCGTCAGATAAATTATTGTTTAACATGTTCAGGCACCCTTTTACCTTTTTCTTTCAAACGCTGTCAATTCTCAGTAATTTTCGCTAAAGCGTAGGAGCAAACATTTCAAAAAGTAGGGGTTTGACTACCGCAGCCAATCTGTTCTCATGGACAGTTATATGCAGCTCCAGTACAGTTAGGTTCTTCGATGGTTTACGATTTTGCATGCCTGGTGATTTTATTTTATAACAAGGACATTTAATGAATGAAAAGTTTTCACGAAGAGTATTGTTTACGTGAAGTTACAATCTAATGAACCAATTATTTTCTTCAATTCAATTTAATATTTTGCGAGTTGCGTGGCCGACACGCTGGGGCTCATCCATCAACGTAAACTCAATCATTGGTGGATGACATTTTTACAATTTAAATTGAAACACCCTCAACTTGGGAAGAAAAATTTGTTCAGAATTCGGTTAGTTATATTTCTCTAAACTATATTTAACTTTCCATTTATTCTATTGCAGATTTGTATTTAGGATACGTTCGAATTTCGAGCGCGGACTATACTAGTTTTCCTTGAAATGGTATTATAGATTCCGCATTTATGAGAAATTTCCCACAGCTACAAGCGCATTCAATAGTCGCCAATATCCACGGTAGTACTCTGAAGATCTGTTAGTATAAAATAAAAAATATGCCTAAAAAATATAACCTACCTCCACTTTATTTTCCAAATTTTTCGTATTTTGTTCATTATTAGTCTCTTCCTTCTTAGTCTCGTTCTTCTTATTCTCCTCCTTCTTAGTCTGCTCCTCCTTAGCCAACTCCTTCTTAGTCTCTTCTTCCTCATCCTCCACGGGTACATACTCAAAGGAATAAACTTGTTTTGTTTGTGGGCTAGTTGTGTCAGATTTACCAATGAAATTTTCCACTATATCTTTTTCTTCGAATAAATCTTCGGATGAATCGTCAGAGTCATCCAGACTAATTGGACTGTCGCTGTCAAAGGCAATATTTGGTTGAGGTTTCCTTCCATCAAACGATAGAATGACATTTGGTTTTTCCGCTCTTCTTTTCTTCCTTATCAATTCATGTATAGTTTCCCTGCAATTGTCTCTCTTCTTCTTGTTATTCAAGCTGAAATTAAAAATTATATCAAAAAAAGGAAAATTAATTAAATTACTCATCCACAAAAAATTAAAAAAATTTTTTTTTTCTTTTTATGTAACGAAAAACGCGAACAATGGAATTTTAAACACTCCCTGTCTCTTCACTCGATCTAACTATTAGGACTCAATTACATTTTGACAGCAATTCTTAAAATGGAATAAGCTTATCTCAAGTCAGAATGCACACATGATAGTTCTTTATTGAAGGGCAGATTCGTAAGCTATTGTTAAACAACAATGCACTTCTACTTCGCCGAAACAGACTCTGCTTTCCGTGAATGCTGATGTTTTTATAATCTAGAACTAACTGCTATAAGACAGTAGTCCATTGAATGTTTACAAAGCCGACCAGACGTTTTTTGGTTTGCTCCCCGTGTTTTGAATTTCATGCTCTCACTTTATTGAGCATGTTAAATCGAAGCCAGCAGCGGATAGTAACTGCACCAACATTACTGTAAACACGCTCAACCCAACAAATGATAAAAACTACCCAGTACGAAATGTTGGGAAAACGGAAAGTTGTCTTGATAGGTATTAAACGTCTGCAAGAATGGTGTTGAAACATGTTTCCAAACATTTCTCAACGTTCCCTTACTTGCTTCCAAAATGAATGATTAAGAGCAACTTGAAAATAATGATTACAGAAATATAATGAGTAACGAAACATCCGAAACAAAAGTGCTTGCAACAACGTTTATTACATTGGGTGCATCGAGTGTGTCGTATGAATTGCCTATTCTCACATCTGCATAGCACCA